>JXCR01085283.1:0-12153 GCA_002079205.1 Phalaenopsis hybrid cultivar | reverse complement strand
GCACTTATAATCTGCCCCAAACGGACCCTTAGTGAATTGCTTAAAGTTGAATTGTAGGAACAACATTAAAACTAGAGGAACGTGCATTGACTTATAGGTGCTTTATTAAATCGATTGACACTAATGTGGGGCAAGGCATGTATGAGTGCTTTAGGTTCTCGCTGGCTATCAAAATAATAAAATTTTATTGCTATGGTACGCCAATGAATACATGTAATACAGAGTTTGTGTGAATGATAGGCAAATTAAATCATAAACCTTCATAAAAACTGCCAGTACATTTGAATGAGCTCAATTGCTCAACACATAATGCTACAAAATAACATACATATTTTATGTTTGGGGAATTCATCAACTACATGTCATCTAATGGTTGAATCATAATTAGATGGTGTATCACTAAATTATTTTGAATAAGATTTAATAGTTGCTTGTAGTTTGTAGATTCAATTATTGTTTCAATTTTAGATTTAGATTTTATGTTGTTTCATATCTAAAATTATCCATAAGATTATACATTAGATAATATCGGATGTTAATTTGTTTTTCTGCATTTGTCCTAATCATCATTAAAAGGGGTTCATTATTCCCAAATACATCATTTCTTTAATATTGTGATTTGGAAGCTCATTAGATTTTTCTAGAAAGCTATAAGTTTATTGAAGTAGATTTGAGAGTCATACAAATTAATTTTTTTTAGATTTAAGCAAATTTGGATGACACGTGTAAACATCGGTCATAAGGTATATAGATGAAAAATGAGTAGGGATAAAAGTCACCAAAAATGATCCAGACCTCACTTCAATATAAAGAGGAAAATTTTCCAGAAGTTGTCAATATTTTCACTACACTCAAAGTATTTGAATCCAACTGCAGACGTGTTTGAGTGAAAAAAATTGAAATTAATTAAACAATCATTTTCGTTTTAGAAGTCTCAAGAATTTTATTTATAATAAAAAAGGCCCAAAATTGGTAGTTTCTCGATACCCTGTCTTGATTTGACAATCTCTATTCCAGCTAGTGCAAACACTGCTAAACTCGAAGGTAGCTGAATGGAAAGATCAACGCAGAAATCAAGTTCATAAAAACGAACTGACTTCTAACAATGCAGAGAAACTGCTAAGTTTCAAGACAAAAATGGAAACAGAGCACATGGACAAATTAACATGCCTAAACCACATATAGGAGGAAACATAAGACTTCAATTTATTGATTTAAGGCAACAAACAATTGTTGAATTTTACAGCCCCTAAATGAAAAGAAAGCCAGCAAACATAGGAATGGTATGGTGAAACAGAGGCAATTTAGGAATCAATGGCTCTGTGAACAATAATAACTTTAGTGAATCAGATTGAATAATGTTTGGACCAAAACATTTGAGAATAGTGATTTGATAGTTGCAGCAAAATCATGGGACCAATGAGGACCCTAATCCTGGTACTCAAGCCTACGTAAGAGAACTGAACCTAACAAACATATATTTCAACATATATTCAGGAGAACTCAGTACATTTTTAGCGGGTAATCATCGTTATAGGCTTTATTATAAATATTGCCAAAATCAAACTATGAATCATACCTAAAACAACTCAATACTCAAAATTACAATGCACTCCTCTCCGTGCTGCTCATATCATCTGTTTTTGCTAGTATTAACTTCAAATTTCCATCATCCACTAAGTTTGAACTGTTTTAATTTTGGATTTTTTTTATTAAATCCTAGAAAAAATATTTTATCGGTGCTTGAGGATTGCCTAGTGTACCAAAAGCACCAACATTATATTCATTTTGCTCCTTCAGCAGTTACTTTTAACTCTAGCAGATTCAGTTGCAAAAAATGAACCAAAAACTAATCGTCAAGCACTATCATCTTTCTAGCTAATGGCTTATTCACCGTGCTGTTATTATGAAGCATATTCTCTGATTGTATTCTTCATTTATACCATAAAACACTGAAAAAGAAAAACCATCCCTATTTTCACTTCCATATCATGTCATAAAGTCAACTTCTAAATGAGAACCTTAGTAGTTCTTTCATCGAGTATTGCTACTTGAAACCTCATTGCTATTTAATTTTCTTACTAATTTGAATATATGTATAATATTGAAGGTTTCTTTGGCACAAATGGAATATCAACTTCCACGCTTAACAAAAATGTGGACTCACCTTGAACGCCAAGCAGGAGGCAAGGTTAAAGGGATGGGTGAAAAACAAATTGAAGTGGATAAACGTATTTTGCGTACTCAAGTAAGTTTGGTGTCTGATTCCAAAAACTTCAATACATTTTGCATTTTCCTGTCCAGATTTATGGTATTTGGCGAACCCATTCGCTGATAAAGTATTTCTATTTTATTGTAATATTTAAAGAATAGGATGGGTTTATAGAAATAAACAAAGTAAAAAATGTTTGAAAATAATCCTTAGCAAGGTTTAACTTGATTTAACTTAGTATCAGCACTGAAAATCTCAAGTTTATCATGCACAGATAGGAATTTTAAAAAAAGAACTGGAATCTGTCAGAAAACATCGGAAGTTATATCACAATCGTCGTTTATCGGTACCTATTCCTGTTGTATCCCTTGTAAGTATGCTTGCAATTATACTATTGTTAGATCTTACTTTTAAGTTATCCTCATGATAATATTAATTTTAAAATTCTAGGTTGGATACACAAATGCTGGGAAGAGCACGCTTCTTAATCGTTTAACTGGAGCAGATGTTTTAGCCGAAGATCGTCTATTTGCTACACTAGATCCTACTACTAGAATTGTTCGGGTATGACAATAAACAGGATTTCCATGTAATTAGTAATTAATAAATTTTAGATGCATGTCTTTAGAGTTGTTTGTGCGATTTTTTATTTTCTATTTTTATTATTTTATTTTTTTATTATTATTATTATTATTTTTGGAGTTGTTAGTGTGATTTCTACAACTTGTCATTTCATCTAAAAGTATGAGTTGAAGGGACATCAACCAATTTCAGTTAGTGTATAGGGAATGTCCCATTGAAAATAAATTATACGCTTCCATCTTTTTGAAACACATGCATGGTGTGATGTTCAATTTGTTGCAAATTTTGTTTTGAAGTTTTTTTAGAGCATTCTTTTAATCAACTCTTATGTATCTGGAATGATCAAATAAATTCATATAAATAAATTATCTTGCACATAAGAGAAGAAAGGATACCCTTAAGTCATGGTTGTTAAACCAGATTAACCCATTGATTTAAAAATAAAATGCAGTCTTTACACTCATCATTCGGCACTTTATGCTCTCTTTAATATATTTTTGAATTGATATAAGTGAAAGGAATTCACATTTGTAATCTTGTACACATGCCTTACTAGACCCCCTAATGGCATGAGCTTTATTCATTAGGTATGCATATTTTTTTTAAAATCTGTACACATACAAGCTAAGATCGTATATCGCTTCAATATTATTAAATTCTTATGATATATAAAATCCTCTAATGCCTCTAGGAGTGTATAAAGAATTTAATTAGACTATTCTTTCTTTGTGAAATGCTTCAACGGAGAAGCTACTTTTTCATTCCTGCAAAATAAAGAGAATTTATATTGTTCCTGGTAATTACTTCATGATTATGTCTGTTAGTTTTCCCAGTAATAACTCTGATGTTTCTACATTATATGCAGATGAACAATGGGGGACAGTTTCTTCTTACGGATACTGTTGGGTTCATACAAAAGCTACCTACTACTTTGGTATGCTCTATAACTTCCATATTTTGTATCTCTTTATTTTTGGTGGTGAAGAGACAAAAATTCAGGAGCGTTTATCAGGAAAACCTGCATAAAACTGTTTTTGTGAAATGAAAAATCCATCAAGCTCATCTTATCCTTTAAAAACAAAAATGACACACAACAAACACAAACATTTTCATTACCAAAGAAAAACAAAACAGAAAAACTTTTCCATCACCTTCATTTTGTTGATACTGTACTGTTCTGTGGAACATCTGCTCTACTTCAATACTTTGCTTTATCCGTGCCTCTCAAAATTTAGATGTTTTATTCAAATAATAAATATGAAGTAATGAGCCCATGCTTACAAAGGCGCCAATATTTCATGGTTGTATTGCACTTTAATACGGAAGGAGTGAAACACATTTCTCTACCTAATTTTGAAATAAGAGGCTTTCAAAAATGATTTTATATATACTTTTATACACATTGCAATATTTATATAATGCATGTAATATGTATATGCAATTTTCATGTGTTTAATTCATGTTCATCGATAAACATAATAATTTTTGGCTGACCACCACGTCATTGAGTTACTTGATCTTTTAATTACACACCCCCTCTTTAGGAGGCGGTTTTTTTCCTCTGAATTATGCTCAGGGAGAGACAACATGTCAAATCTCTCCTGAGTGTATTACTTCATCTTGAATGCCATTTATCTTTTCTTGTTCATTTATGTATCAATTTGGTGGTTTACTGGTTTTTTTGTTCTCTCTTTGTTGATGTGGTGTCACATAAGTTCTTCAAACTTCTTCTATACTATGTAGCGATCATATTGACGCTTATAGTGTTCTCTTCTTGAGGTATTCGTCTACCTTAGAGGGAATTATCTTGATCTTGTTTAGAAATCTTTAGGTTCTTCTGAGGCCTCCATCTCAGCTCTTATGACTGATTTTTCTTGTTGAAAGTGAAATGGATGTACAACATGCGTTCATTCCCAAGTCTTTAGATACTATGCATTGAATACGTGCAACAGGTGCACCACATTCTTCACCATTTCAGCTTGGTCATTATTTTTTCAATGGGAAGCTGTGTTTCTCTTTAACATTATATCCATCATAACCTTGAGTGCTTTCCATAATAAGCTAAGAAAGTTGGAGTTTTTGTCCAAGATGATTGAGCTTTTTGAGCTTGAATTCATCCAAATATTTTTGAATAAGTAGCATGCCACTTGGTCTCGCACGGTGTTCTGCTTGCATGTTATGAGGTTAATTATCTTTGAACATTTATCCATCACTATAAAGTTACAACAATTTTGTATCAACGGCAAGAAACTCCACTGAGATGCTTTCCTATAGCTATGTCATAGTTCTCATCTTTGATTCTTTTTTGAGGTATTTTGTGCGCAAATTTTTTTACGAACTTTGCCACTTTCAAGTGCATTCTCGACCAATAGACATATATCCCTGTGGATTTGATAGTGTTTTATTATAATGCCCGATTACTATGGAGGTGTGCGCTTTAAATACCTCACCTGATTACTATCACTTGAAACAAAGGGCTAGCAACCTTCTTACATGGTATATTTTTCTTCTCAGGCAACCTCTAAGACTTCTAGTAAATCGTCATCTAGGATTTAGTGGTTGACATGTTGTTCTTGATTTACTGGTTATAACTGCATTACTATTGATAAGTTCATTGGAGGATGAGTGAGCATTTCCATCATCTTGTATTGCTTGCCCTTATTGTATCGGATGACCAGGTTAAACATTGCGGGCACACCATCCATCTCACTTGTCAAACTTGTTGAAGTGGCTTGTTACTCATGTGAACCACAATATCTTTTTTTTGAGCACGTAAATTCGCAAGTGCTAACGTTTTTTCATAATTTGGGTTATTTTTTGAGCTCCCTATAACAACTTTGAGTTATATGCCATATGTTTCTCCTAGTTGATCATATTCACATCAAGTGAATGTCCAAGACTCCAAAACCATCACCTTTGACCTCAAATAGCTTTGAAGGTTGGAGAAGGGTAAGAGAGGCACCCTCGCTTATTTTCCACTTACAAAGGAGAATCATGTCCTCACGTTTTTTCTCTCATGCAAATTTTTTTTGTCATTTGTCAGTGCATGTAGAATATGACGATTACTAAGAAAATGCAACTAAACTTCCTTATTGAATGACAAGCCATCATAAAACTCAACATGTTGGTCACATTTTGTGACTGAAGCCAATCCTTAGTTGCCTTGATCTTATTGAACTATCTTTAATTCGCTTCCACCATCTTTCAAACTTAAGCATCCAGGAGTCATAATTCTTTAGGTTGACGACTAATTGAGTAATGCTTCGTTCACTACCCAATCATAAATTTTTATTTTCTATCATTGAACACAAATGTATTGGGCAAAACTTCATCCATTCTCAATCAATATATGTTTGTCTGTGGGAAATGTTACAAAAATTATCTCATAGGGATGACACATGCACTCAATGAAAGAGTTCCTATGTTTTCATCAGGCTTGCTGAAAAATGGCATGATGATGTCATATCTAATAATTTTATGACAATGGATGTTGGAGAAAATTTCATGTAAAATTTTAAAGAAATTAAGATGCGCGAAGTCATATTTCGTTATTAACATTATCTATGCCATATTCAAGATCTAGTGCAGTCTTTATGACTTACATTAAGGCAATGACACCGTCATGGCATCTTTTAACTCTAACCTATTATTGACAGCAACTGAATATTTTTTATGAGTAATGGAAGTCCCCAGAAAATACCCATTTATATGAGATGGTAGTGGAACACGAACAAGTGCACAAGTCCCTATTTGATTTATATTAAAATTTAGATGACTTTAATGAGATAATCTTATGACTGAAGCTTCTACCACATATTTGTGAAGCCATGTTTGAATTTTGAAGAGAGGAAAGTAAGAGCATGGTAATGTTGGGAGGTGCCCAACAACACTTAAAACTCCAACGATGGCAACTTTATTGTGTTCATGAACCCAAATTAAGGCATGGGGATGCTAGAATCGTGAGGCTGCCAAACTGCGGCACAACTATTGTCAAAAGATTGGACAAAATTTGACAAGTATTGGAAGATATGAAGATGGCCCTTGAAAATAGATGGACTAGAAAGTCCTGAAAAGTATGGCAACACAACATCATTGAGGCTCTAACTTCCTCTGATCTATGCTCATTCAACATAGTGCAAATCAAATTCTTTCAAAATTTGTTTTCGTAAGCAATACTCTTAATAAGTTCTATAGACTATTAATCTATGGCAAGCTTACTTTTGCTATGAAAATAGTAAACTCATCTTTACATTTGGAAACAGTCTTGGATTGTTTACTCGAGTACTTCTCATCATATGGTTGATGATGCTACACTTTCTTATAAGAATAGATCATGTTATGGAAAGATCATTGTTAGAATTGCATATTTATCCATCTCTATTGTTGCTGGCATTGGATCTATCATACTTTCAATAATAACTGTACGCAAATCTTTGCTTTATGTTGCAAACTTGAATTGTAATATTTTTTCTATCAATAAAATTACAAAAGAACTTAGTTGTGTTACTATATTCCTTTTTAACTTCTGTGAATTTCTTGTCTTCGATTCAGAGTAGAAGATTGTAATGCTAAAATGGTTTTTTGATTCTTAAATATTTGAAAAGAATCTGTGAAAGGACAATATTGTAGGAAAACTCTGAATAAAGATGTGAAAAGGTTCATTTATGTAGATTGGACAAGTTCTATTATTGGAGATCAATTTCTAGATATTCCACATATGTGTGTGTAAGTTTTGTCACATGGAGAAGCAAAAAATAAGTTGTGGTATGAAATAATGTTAAAGTAAAATTAGGGAGCTATGCCACATAGGATCTATGATGGAATGTAGTTGGTGAGAAAGCTACAAGAATTAACTAGATCATTCAACAGTCCAATGAAATTATTGTATGATAATAAAGCTATTTTCAACATTGCAAAGGATCTGATACTCATGAGAGAACCCAACTAATAGTGATTAATCGTCATAGCATCAAGGAAAATGTCGTTGAAAATATTATCCTACCTGTTTACACTCCCCCAAATTATTAGACAACTAATATTTGTGGTGTTGAGACTTTGAACTTGTAGTTTGGTATGTTTGATATCTACTACTCTACTTGATGGGATGTAATGGATGTTTTTAGATTACATGGATTCCCCTGTCGGCTCACCAACACCTATCTAGGGAGCTTCTATTCTTGTTTCATCCAACTTTCAGCTCTGATGTGCTGATATTTCCTTTTTATATAGCTTCGTCCAAATCACCATTTTTCCTTGTGTCATTAAAGTAATAAAGCTCTGGGTTTAACTCTTTAGGTCATGCTTTATAATTATATTCCTTTATGGTTTTGAAAAATGGTTTAAAGGAAAAGCTAAAGTTCATCTCTTCCTATTTTCAATTTAAATCTAGCTACTGTACTATAGATGTAGTGAATTGTTAAAATAAATAGTCTTACACTCGTTTGTTTTATTCTCTTTTCTCACCCTATCGATAAGTATTCTGCACCTTATTTAATATGGAAATATTGAAGCTAAAAGATTCTAATTCTCTTTGTCAAAGTGATGCCATTATACAGGTTGCTGCATTCAGGGCTACATTGGAGGAAATTTCTGAGTCATCCCTTTTGGTTCACGTGGTGGACATCAGGTGCTAATATTTCGATAGATTACTTATTTTCTTGCCTCCTCTTTTTGCTAGCCTTATCATGCTGTATGATATTTTATTAATCTATCAAGTAACGTGGTGTAGTCATCCTTTAGCACAGCAACAAACTGATGCAGTGGAAAAAGTTCTGCGTGAATTGGATGTGGCTTCAATTCCAAAGCTTGTGGTGTGGAACAAGGTAACTCTATGGTAACATGGATGTTCCTGGTTATAATTAGTGAGAATACATGCTGGTATGAAAGAGTAAATTTCTTCTCTTGAAGTCAGTATTTTGTTTATAAATTTCATCATAATCTTAACTATTATCATCAGCTTTATCCTAATTATTTGGGGTGGCTTTTTGAATGTTTCTTCTCCATAAGTTCATGATTAATACTACTGGAGGCGTTAAATTTATTCCAACTTTATCCTTCTACACTAGTCCTATCCATCCTACTTTCATCTACCCTTTGTCTTCCAAACAATATACAATATAATGAAATCACTTATGAAGAACAAAACTGGTTCACAAAAAATGTTAGGAGATGCAACTTCATAGTGGCTTTCATCATGAATTGCTGGATTCGACTGTTAAATTTTAAAAAATTCGTGAAGTTAAAAATATCGACTGTAGTAGACTCATTTTTTTTATCAATAATACTTATGTTGAAATTGTAAATTTTTGTAATACTAATTTATATCAATATAGATTTTGTAATTATATGTGTCAGTGTTACTCTTCACAAATAAAAAATAAAAAAATAAAAAAAGTCATTTGTGCTTCTCAAACTTATGTTTGTCGCCTCACATGCTTGCATGAATTTTGCCATTTTCTCAAGTGGGGCAATGTGTTATGTAAGATATTCTTGCCACGCAATTTTGTTGTTTCGGATGAGTCAACATTCTCTTTCACAAAATGAGTGATGTTTGAAAGATTTCAATTGTGGTTGGGTCACTCCAAAATTTTTTTTTGCGATGTCTTATTCTTCGTTTGTTTTATTCGTCATTTCCATCCAATTAATCGTGGGAGGTTCTTTTTGATAATTTTGATGTTCAGACATGTTAATATAGTTTGTCTTGTGAATGGATGTTGTTTTCAGTACTTCTCATTGGGGTTGATATGTTTTAAATCGTACTGTCACGACAATGCATCTGTCCTCCATCTTAGTCGCCGGATTTAAATAGATCATTTACAGGAGAGGTGTGGAGGTCAAAACTTCGATCTAGTCTAAAAACCTTGGTAAGAAGGTTTCATTCTGTGTGCCTAGTTGAGGTTCTAAAATTAATCTATGGGGCGATAATGAAATTTTGATAAACACTTTGGAAATAGTAGTGCTTTTTAAAGCATCAACTTTTGATATATCAAAGACCCATGCATTTTATCATTAAGTTTATCCATTTAATTTTTTAGTGCATCATCTCTTCTCTGTCAAACATACATACCCAAATCCTCCTCACTTCAATCTTATAAATGTATTTTCGACACTGTTGTAGGGCTCATAGAAGGTGTTTAGGAAGCTGATCTTGCGGGGAGGTGGTTCTGGAACAACAAGGAAATGATAGTACAAAATGTCAATTGCGTTTGGGTGGGGATAGGAGTAGTTTGACGACTGTCTCAGCTGAAAATGAGGAAAATAATAAATAATAAGTTACAGATGATGAGGAGGTTCCACCACCTATTCCTGAACAAGATGCAAACACACCATTTGTAAAAAGGAAGAGACTATATTCTTCTATAGTGAAAAAATAACAAAATACTATCTCAAAAACACATAAAATAAAGCAAAAATCCAAAAAACAGGAAAGTGAGAACATATATATTGTTCCCCAATAAAAATAACCCAAATACCAATGAAAAGAATATTAAATAACGACACACAGGGGCTGGCGGTTGCAGTAGGCGGGAAAACATTGCACGTTATTTTCTTGGGACGAAAATCCCTCTTGTTTCTGCGTAGTGGGATTGTAGGACCCATAAATTTCACAGAAACAACTCCCGCATTATTTTCTCCAACTATGAAAGACTTCTTCTAAGGAAACGCCTGGATTTCACTGCCACATTTTTTTCTCATAAAACACTTAAGACGGTGTTTGGTAGCCTATATTATAGAGGATTATCATCTGGATTTAACGTAAATCTACCAAACATTGATTTTGCATTATTAAATCCTTCCGTTCTCTAAATCCATTTTTTCCAGCTTTGTAATGCATGCCACAGATTTACTAAATCATGGATGAAGATGGATTTAAAGGATTTGTGGAGGACGAATGTCTCTTCCCACAACCTCGTCTCTTCCTACAACCTCATCTCTTCCTTTTAGCTCGTCGCACAAGAGAAGGTCTCTCTTCCTTTTTCCTCGTTGCATAGAAGGTCTCTTCCCTGAATCTCGTACCTTCTAGTTCATCGCATAAGAGAAGCTTGAAGGTAAACACTTGCGTTGTCGCTCTCCGCATAGGAGAAATTTGCTGCTTGCTGATCTTCTTGTTGTTGCTGTAGTGGACTCTATTGCATGTCACCCGCCCTTGTCGTCGCACAACTTTCTCATCGTAGCTGGTTCTCCGATCCTCCACTAGTTACTTTTCCTTTTTTAGCCCCTCTTTTTTATGTGATGTTGAACGAAGTGTCAAATTGAACTTAAATTGGAGATTTTCTAACAAGCTTCATCATATGTTTCTCAAATGTGCTTGATGTTAGTATCTTTGAAGACTTAATTTTTTCTAATTGTTATTTCTCAAAATCTCTGTATTATTCACTTACAAATTTGTCATCTTGATCTCTTATAATCCTTGATTTATTTGTCATTTTGATCACCGGTAATCTCAGATATCTTATTCTATTTTATTAGCGAGAGCCCATAATACTTGACTGAAGCCGAATACAAGCAAAGCTCACCTTGCATGTTGTTTGATGTTGATTGCTGCAACTTAAAGGAATATATCCAAGTGGTCATTCTGTTGTTGCCGAAGGATTGGTAGACATTTTGTCTACGTGATTATTTTAATGCAAACATCTTCTCGTAAAAGAAGGGTAAATTTTGTTGCTTCAATAGGATCTTCATCTAACATTCAAATCTTCAAACCCTTTCTATTTAATTCTGAAATCAAATATCAAACATGTCATACTGATTTAATTGGATTCAACTTGAAAAAATACCAAATGTAATTTTCGATCTAACATCATTGGATTTAATAAATCTGGATTTATCAGTTTTAGGGTCTGTTTGGGGGCAGCTGCAGCTTATTGAACAATCTGCTGATAAGTTGATCAAAAATAATTTTCTGATAAGTTAGGTGCGATAACTATTACAAATTTTATTTTCGTAGAAAAACTAGACCGCATCCAGAAAGCTGCCACCACACCTAGATAGGTGCAATGTGAAAACATTGTTTTTAGTGTTTTGAAAATGCACAAGCTGTCAAAAAACAGTTTACTCAAACAGGTCGGGTACGTTTTCAAAATGTCACCACACCAAATAAGCTGCTCCAAACGGGCCCTTAGTGAATCTAAAACTTAAATCCAAGTTGCAGCCACACACTCCCTTAAGGAGATTTCCATAATTGTGCTTCACAACTCTATTTGGCCATCTATTTATGACTGTGTTGCTGAATTGAATTAGAACCTGGTACCCAATTTGCTCTAGTCTTCCAAAAATGTCATAAAAATATCTCATCTTTGTCTGAAGTGATGTTATGCTAAACCTTCCTTAGTAGTGGAAACTTAAGAGGTAATCTATAG
>JXCR01085280.1:207145-285133 GCA_002079205.1 Phalaenopsis hybrid cultivar | reverse complement strand
AAGCCTCCCCCCTTCATGTGAGGGGTGGGGCTCTATTTATAGTGTTTTGAGTGCAATTAATGCAGGAATATGAATCATCTTGATTGAACGGTCTGAGAGCTTCCCTCGATCAGATGACGTTTGATGGACATTTGAGTGCCTTAACAATGCCAGAGTTGAGCATTCTTGGGCTCGTTGGATTTGTCTTGTCGAGACGCTCGATTCCACTATGAAATCGCTAGACTTGACATCCATTTGTCTTTTCAAATGCCTTTGGAAATCTCCAAGAATGGTTTAATGATTTGATCCGGGCTTTATCTGACTCTGATTGGATTAGTTTTTATATCATTGGGTCTGTTTCATCGAGTCGGTCAATTTGACCATACGTTTGCTGAAATCGAAGCTCTGGATGGATATTTTTTTATCAACATATTGCCTCAAAATTCGTGTCGGATGATGAAAATTTGTTGGTAGCATATCAGATTTATTTTGGGAAAGTGTTTACTCTAATTTCAATATATTTTCAAATATATTTCTTTTGAATTTCAAATTAAAAATCGTTCATATCCTTAAAATCAATCTTCATAAACACCTTCCTTACCCATTGAGTAGTTTATGTAGATTTGGGTCATTCCCACTCCCCTCCCCCAATTGAATTGAATTACTTAAATAAAGCTAATTAATTTAATAAACAGCTCCAAACTCGAATTACTTTTTAGTTTTGATCTCAAATTCAAATAATTTTCTAAATAAAATCCCTCTAATTTTCAAATTCAATTTCAATCAAGAGCTCGCATCATTGTTTAAATATGCACATGCATATGTGGAAGTGGTTTGTTGTCCCGCCTCATATTTCCTTGTGCTAAATTAAATTAAAATTTATTATGACTCCAGACTTGTTTAATGTCAAAAAATAGTTCCCGTCCAAAGGTCTCTCTTGTCTTAACTAAATTAACTAGCCTTACATTTTACCTTGATCATCGATCCTGAAGGCAGCCATCATTCATTCAAAAACTCATACGTCATTTGAATTTAATGGTTCCTTCGCCATTGCACAAACTATCAAATAAAGTAGCCTACAGAATAACACTTATGCAGGGAGAAAAATAAACAAATAAGGGGAAGAAGAAACCAAAAGAAATTGAGCCAAATCCAGTGTAAGGATATTTAGTCCCCCAAAAAAAAAAATAATAAAATTAAATTAAATTAAAAATAAACGATCAATGACTCACAGAATTATTGAAGGGAAGAAGACGACAGTTTTTTACTTCGAAGAAAAATCGATACAGATCGTTCTTCGCTCCTCTGATATCTGTATCCAGCTTACCAGGTCGGTCCGGATCGTCTTCGCGGGTACCTGGGAAGAGAACGACGGGATCGCGGCTTACCAGGGAAGGGAACGACAGGATCGCGGCTTACCTGGGAAGGGAACGACGGGATCGCTACTACCTGGGAAGGGAACGACGGGATCGCGGCTTACCAGGGAAGGGAACGACGGGATCGTGACTACCTGGGAAGGGAACAATGGGATCGCGACTAACATAGACCACTGAAACTCCCATTTCATCATTGCGCTCCGCTCCTATCAGAAACACCTGTTCGCGCCTTCTTCTGAGGTCAAGGGCAGCGAAGTAAAGAATCCCAAGCGAACACTGACCCGCGCGTCCCGTGTTTATTAAGAAATTTAATACATTGTTTTAAAAACACTGAGGGAACGTGTGAACCAAGCACAAAGGCGGCGTTTTCAAAAATGCCGCCGCATTTTTAAGCTGCCCCAAACAGAGCCTTATAGTCTTCCAAAGATTATCTCTCCTCCCTCCCTCCTCTCATTTTGCTAACTAATCATTGAGGAAAAATATAAGGATCTTCACAACTTCTTTACTCAGTTGAGTTAAACAAGTCAAACAAATCTTTTCTAAGGCATCAAAGTAAGCTCTCTCCATCTAGTAATTCTACCTTGCCTTGGNATCATGATTAAATATTTGTGTGTCATTTTAAGTTATAAAAATATAAATTTGATGATTTAGAAGTATNATCATGATTAAATATTTGTGTGTCATTTTAAGTTATAAAAATATAAATTTGATGATTTAGAAGTATTTTTTTAAAATTATGTGCTATTTACGTAAATATAAATGTTAAGAATATAACATTTTTGTTGTATTTGTGTAAATCTTAATTATTTCATTTCTCAATTAGAGTTGCAACAAGCCAACAACTCGTTCCAAAATGAAACCGTCAACATTATTTGGCTCTGTAGTCTCAATTATTACAGGGGGTGGAGCAAGCAACAAAGCATTAGATCATTAGTAATCCCGCCATAGTTGTCACACCTTTTCCTCGGATTAGAACTCGATTTCTGCCCTCATCCAGTTGTAGATCAAGTATTCCACCCCTTGGAGAGTCCTGCCTTGTTAATCTAGCCGTTGGCCCCAAAGCTAAGTTAAAAAAACATTTTTTTTTTGTTGTTGTTGTTGTTGCTGCTGTTGTTGTTGTTGTTATTGTTGTTGTTAAGTGCGATGAACTCTCCAGTGGTAGAAGCATGCCCCTATATATTAACCATTGTCCAAAATAAAATTTAGGTCGGATTTAGGTAAGGATTTAGACTCTGTTTGGAGCCGCTTTTTTCAGCTCCCAGCTTCGCGGCAGAAGGACGCTGAAGCAGGAGGAAAGCTAACAGTGGGATCGACCCCGCGGCCCCAGCTTCCGCTGGCTAAATATGGCAATTTGCCCCCGTAGGCAAGGAATCCCTCTGCCCTAGCATTCTCCTGGTGTTACCGATCTCTCACCGTCTCGCCATCTCCCAGCGTTCCGCCTATTATTCTTCTTGCTCGAAGTGAGCAGCTTCCCTACAAAATGGATGTACAATACAGATTTGATCTCCAATCATCAAACAGAACGGGTNGCTCGAAGTGAGCAGCTTCCCTACAAAATGGATGTACAATACAGATCTGATCTCCAATCATCAGTCTGAACGAGTGCTCGGAGTGGGAAACTCTTCCACCTTTTGGGCAGCTTCCCAACCTCAAGTCGCTGTACCTTTGTGACGTGCCAAAGGCAAAGCGACTTGATTGTAAATTCCATGGGAATGACAAGGTTTATGTGTTTCCATCGTTGGATGTGCTAAATATTAAGCGATTACAAGTATCGGAGAATTGGTTTGATGGAGCAGGATGACTGTATCTTTCCTTGCTTAACTAAACTCTTCCTTAACAAATCGCCTCCTTGGAAAAGCTGAAAATTTGTAATAATGAGGTGTTGGGTTCTTTTACAATTGAGGCCACAACTCCCTCCCTTCATTTCTTGGCTTCTTTAATTGTAGATGATCGTCTTCTATGACTGCCATGATGAAAGAAATGAATCATAAAATAGTTTTCATTCTTATTAAGCAAATCGTAGAGTAATGCAAAACCGCCTTTTGCAATTTATTATTACTTGTTCACCAAGAAAATCATTCTACTTTTTTATAATGATTTATTCACCCAATATTTTTTTCATTATGATTTCCATGGAGCATAATGAACAGTGTGATGTTTTCTGTTGGGCAGACAATTCAGAGGATTCTCCATACGACGGTGATCGAAAATGAGGAACGACATTCGAGGAAAATCTAGCATGGGAGCTACACCGCCTCAATGTTAAAAATAATATAATTATGTTATTAATAGTAATTTTTAATATTTTTAGACTTTTTTTTAGCACTTTTGATACTCACTGTGAATTAGGACGTATATATGTAATTTTGTACTATTTTTAAGTGAATTTTTGCTTCAAAACTATTAAATTTATAACAATCATAGTTCTGTTAAACACAATATTACAAAAAAGGGGCAGAATGGTCATTTTTCCAGTAACAGTTGCCCCACTGTTGTTTTCACACAGTTGACCCAAACAGTCAGCCAGCTTCCCCCCAGTAGTTTCCCTACAACAGCTTCCTGGGCAGCGCAGGTGCAGCTGAGAAGCTCTCAGCTGCAGTTGCGCCAAACAGAGCCTTAATCAACTGTTGGTTAGGGTAAACTTAAGGCTGAAAATATTGATCGACGTTGGATACTAGTGTAGTGTTATGCCCACAATGTATTAAGCGAGGTGGATACCGCATATACAATATCTTGAAAAAAGGTGGTTTGTGTTGCGGCGTGATACAAAGCATTATACAAATATTCGGCCCATGTAATCCACTTGACCCATAGTTTCGATGTATCATATACAAAACAATGTTGATATGTCTCCACATTTCTGTTGACCACATCTGTTTGCCCATCAATTTGGGGATGATATGTAGTGTTCCTCTTAAGGACTGTCTCTTGCAACCTGAGTACCTCTTTCCAGAAGTTGGATACTAAAATTTCCACACTCTCGAGATAGCTGACTCAAAGGTCATCCCAGCTTGTAAGTGAGCCAAAGGCTTACTCTCTCTCTCTCTCTCTCTCTCTCTCTATCTCTCTATCTCTCTCGTGCTATCGGCGAACCTCACCATCCTCCTTCCCTTGTGACAGGTAACCCGGGCTGCCAGCGACCTCGCTTCCTCATTCTGTTACGGTTGACGACTTGAGTCGCTGATGGTTTTGTCAGCTTTTGTCAGCTTTCATTTCCTTTCGGCAGAAAGCCTCGCCATAACTCCTCACCGTCGATGGGCAATGACATCATCACAGTGTAAAGAGCCACGAATGACTTCTCTCTTACCATCAGGAGAGCTTCATCTGGAACACGGTGTGGGACATCAAACAATCACAGTGACGGTATAACCTCCTCAACCTTTGTGTTATTCTTTCTTAACTAGCCATAGGATTAGTTTAGGCTAGGCATTGTAGGTCCGGTTGCCCACACAAGGCGAGTTGGCCAGCCGACTATGTATAACCTCCTCAACCCTTGTGTTCTTTCTGCTTAACTATCCCTAGGATTAGTTTAGGCTAGGCACTGTAGGTTTGGTCGCCCACATGGGGCTAGTTGACCGGTCACACTAGTCGGCTCGGCCATACTTCTTTGGATTGGTCGTTGATTTTCTAGAGGAAGCCCTAAGTTAGGAATCACATGTGTGGCCAAACCCCTTGCGGAGCCGAGCGATTTCTTGTTCCAAACCTTAGGCCTAAATTCCAACAGGTTAGAATCCCAACTTCTTCTTACTTTGGCATTCCCCAACATTCCTTGGAGAGTTTGGGATGCTTAGATTTTGCAATGTAAGAAAAACTTTGTAGCTAGTTCACTTTGCAAAATTATGAGTTATGAAATGGGAAAAGTTTTGTAGCTAATCCATTCCACAACATCGTGGAGAGTTTTCCTTTTGGAAACCCGGAGGTGAAACTCCCTACACATCTCACTAAAGTAGAAGGTAGCTATGGTGCATATCCAAGTGCTAAAACCTTAGGTGCCCAAGCTATTATGACTTGTTATCAAGCATGATCATTTGCTTCAAATTGGGCCATATGTCTTGCTTGGGGTATGTTGCACTTGCACCTTGCCATGACCGACCGCCCGACCCTGTCAACATAACACATTTGTCCTACCGGCCGCCCCAGCCCAGTCGACCAATCACTTAGGTCCGTTCGACCGCCCTAGCACAGTTGGCATAGCACTTACACCCGCCCGACCCACTGATCACTTGATCTGACTGGCCACCCTAGCTCAGTCGACCGACCACTTTGGTCCGTCCGTCCGCCCACACCCGGTAGACCGATCACTTAGGTCTGACCGGTCACCCCAACCTGACCGACAGCTAAAATACTCCGACCGGCCAGCACGACCCGGTTAATCGATCACTTGTATAGTGTATATTGTGCATGTGCATGAGTTTGTTTGCTTGCTTGCATGGTGCACTATACCTTGTATGTTCTTGTCATTTGCATGTATGTCTAGTCATTATTGGGGTAAGATGTAATTCTCTCTAGTGGAATCCTATACCCTAGGCAACCACAATACATCTTGTGTTATATATCTTGCATGACATCTTGCATAGTCACTATAACTTGCTTGAGATGCATTTTGAGTGTTCATTCATACACACACTCCACTTGTATAATTCTCCTAGTGAGGAGTATCATTATTCAGGTTGTTGTTTCCACGACATATCCATCCCTTCGGGTCATTGCCTCCACGACAAACCCTAAAATTTATAGATAAAAAAGATTTATTATAGATATAAATATCCGTAAATTTTAATATAATGTTAGCGCAAGTGTATTGTTTTATTAGAATTGGTGAAGTCCCATTCTAGTTCCTAGAGGAATAAGTCAAACCATGGAGATGCAAAAAATTGTTCGCATTGACAGATATTTGGAAATTTCAATTAATTATGAAGGCATTTACATACATGTAGGGCTGCCAAAAAAACTCGTTGTTCTCGAACAGTTCGTCTTCGGTTTATCAATGAGTTCATGTTCGATTCGTTCGATAAGTAAACAAAACGAACGTGAACATACTTTTTTCGTTCGGTTTGTTAAACGAACCAAACACGAACAGTGATGCGTTCGTTCATGTTTAAATCATTATTGTTCGAAATATAAAATAAATTATAATTTTATGATATAAAATATATATTATAAATTATAAATTATAAAAAAATTAAATTTTATAAATTATAATATATAATAAATTAATAATAATATATTAATACACTAATTTAGATATTATATATTAATATAATAAGTTATATAATTAAAATAATATATTATTTATATATATTAATATTAGGGATGTCAAACTAGCTCGTCGTNTATATATTAATATTAGAGATGTCAAACTGGCTCATCGTTCGCCAATAGCTCGTGTTCGGCTCGTTCGTTAAGAAACGAACATGAACAATGACTTCACGAACAATTTCGAACATGATTTATTTCAAACAAACCGAACACGAACACATACACTGTTCATTCGTGTTTGGTTCGTTTACACCCCTCCATACATACCACCCAATTAGTATGTATTTACATATCCAACATCTGAATTTAAATTCTTACATTTATCCCACTCAAATATTTAATATCACATAAAAACTTTACTATTTTAATTTTTAAAAGATTAATAGATGAGAAGTGAATCAATGACTAATTATTTTCTCTCTCATTAGAAAGCCTCAAGGGAATTTTACATTCGGAGTCTGAACACAACTTTGCATGCGGACTTCCATTAATATGTCGTCACAAGTGCTACATCGCGGAGGTTATTGGGGGTTGTTGAAATGAAATCACGGAGGTTATTGTTGGGTAATGTGGAGACCCAGACCACCGAATTTAATTAGCTTCTTAATTAAATATCCCATCTACCGCTCATCTATCACACATACCTACCGCTCACCTACCTCCCACCAACCACACTCATGGTTTCTATAAATAGTCTTTTTTGGTTTAAAGGAAATGCAAGACAAGGCAAGCTATGCAATACCAAGCCAAGTCATCTTGTGAGCTAAGAGAAAGAGAGGAAGGGAGAGAAGAAAATAAAGATTTTCTTGTAAACGTCGAGGCGTTCAACGGTGTAATTCCTCGAAGAAATAAATCCTTTGCAGCTCTGTGGACCTAGGCAAATTTGCTGAACCACGTAAATTCGTGTGTCACTCCGGTGTTTTTTTTTTCTGCGAGTAATTTTTTCTCATTACATTTTTTGTTTTATTGTCGTCGTTTTTCACACCAACTGATATCAGAGCTTTGAGTTTGAATCTAAGGAAGAACGACGGGCGGAGACGAAGTGATGACATCGGGGATCGAGAAGTTCAATGACAGAGATTTTGCTTACTACAAGATGCAGATAGAGGACTACCTCTATGGAAAGAAACTTCATCTTCCATTATTGGGAAATCGACCAGAAAAGATGGACGGACGGAATGGAATCTGTTGGATCGACAGGTTCTGGGGGTTATATGATTAACCCTGTCGAGATCGGTTGCCCACAACATCATTAAGGAGAGGACTACTGCAGATCTCATGGCGGCTATATCAGGTATGTATGAAAAGTCATCGACGAATAACAAGGTGCATTTGATGAAAAAGTTATTCAACTTAAAGATGGTAGAGGGTGTGTTTCTTGCTCAACACCTGAATGATTTCAACACTATCACAAATCATTTATCGTCTGTTGAAATTAATTTTGATGATGAGATACGTGCGTTGATATTGTTGGCTTCATTGCAAAATAGCTGGGAAACTATGAGGATGGCAGTTAGTAGTTCTGCAGGTAAATCTAAGCTGAAATATGCTGATATTCGTGATTTGATTTTGGCTGAGGAGGTGCGCAGGAAAGATTCTTACGAGACATCGAGTTCGAGTTTGACACTGATTGTTGATTCAAAAAGAGATCACAAGATAAAAACTCAAACCGTGGAAGATCAAAATTAAAGTCAGGTCAGCAAGCAATCTGTTGTAATTGTGGCAAGGCTGACCACTTAAAAAGGAACTGCGAGAATCCTAAGAAGAAGGAGAATGATGACGCTAATGTTGTAACTGAAGAAATACATGATGCATTATTACTGACAGTTCACAGTTCTGTTGATGACTGGATACTAGATTCAGGGGCTTCCTTCCATACATCTTCTCGTCAGGAGTTAATGCGAAATTATGTTGCAGGTAACTTTGGGAAGATACATCTGGCCAATGGAAAAGCTCTAGACGTGGTGGGGATGAGAGACATTGATATTGCATTCTCTAATAAGAGCAAATGGACATTGCAAAAAGTCAGACACGTTCCTGAGTTAAAGAAAAATCTCATCTTTGTTGGGCAGCTCAATGAGGGTGGTCATTCGGTGGTGTTCTCAGATAGCACATGGAATGTTACCAAAGGAACATTAGTAATGGCTCGGGGTAAGAAAACTGACACACTATATGTGACTACAGGTTTACTCAGGCGTGGACACACGAGTCACAGTTGCATTATGGGGAAATAGAAGAAGGTTCATTTCCTGAAACGTGATAGAGTGCCAAAGGCAGGAAAACCAGACCTTGTACAAACAAATGGTGAAGAAACACAGAGTTATGAAGAAATCTTGCAAGATAAGAATTCAAGCAAGTGAGAGCTGACTAAGAAGGAGGAGACGAATTCCCTGCCAAGGAATGAGACTTGGGAGCTGACAGAACTTCCACCAAGGAAGAAGACATTGCACAACAAGTGGGTGTACCTGGTGAAGACTGCGTTTGATGGCAGTAAGAGGTACAAGACTGGACTTGTTGAAAAGGGATTTCAACAGAGGCAGAATATTGCTCATGCAGTGGGAGTTGTAAACATATACAAGAGTAACCCAGGAAAGAGCTTAGTGGTACGAGACTACGTTGACGGTGATATGTCAACTGAGGGTGTTACTCGTGAGAAGCTGAAGTTGTGCTCAACTTCAGCTGGTCTTCTGGCATGAAGACATTAGCTTCGAGTTGCAGAGGTGGAGAATATCATGTTTGAGGAAAAGGTCGGTACATCTAGTAGATGATGCATTTAGTGTCCCAGTTTTCAAGTGGGAGAATTATTGGGTAATGGGTAGACTCAGTCCACCAAATTTAATTAGCTTCTTAATTAAGTATCCCACCTACCGCTCACCTATCACACCTACCTACCTCCCACCTACCGCTCTCATAGTTTCTATAAATAGTCTTTTTTGGTTTAAAGGAAATGCAAGCCAAGGCAAACCAAACAAGACCAAACCAAGTTATCTTGAGAGCTACGAGAAAGAGAAGAAGAGAGAGAGAGAGAGAGGAAGGGAGAGAAGAAAATAGAGATTTTCTTGTAAACGTCCAGACGCTCGACAGTGTAATTCCTCGAAGAAATAAATCCTCTACAGCTCCGTGGATGTAGGAAAAGTTTTCGAACCACGTAAAGTGTCGCTCTGATGTTTTTTTTTCTGCGTGTAATTTTTTCTTATTCTATTTTTTACTTTATTGCCGCCGTTTTTCACAACAATTATTTGAGGTTATTGGGGGGTTATTAGGGTGTTATTGTGGGGATTAATGCAGGAGGTTATTGAAGTGGAACAACAAAGGTTATTGAGGGGTTATTGTATGGTTATTGTGGGAGTAATTGCATGGAGTTATTGAAGTGGAGTCACGAAAGTTATTGTTGAATTATTTGGGGGTTATTGAGGAGGTATTAGAGTGGAACGGCGGAGGTTATGTAGGGGTTATTGTGACGTTATTGGAGTTAATATCCTTAATAACCTCTCCATAACTCTAATAACCCTCCAAATAACTTCCGCAGTTCCACTCCAATAACCTCCACGATTTCACTTTAATATTTTTTTTAAGTATGCCCAGTATAACACACATGACGGTATATTACTAGAGTCTGCACGAAAATTATGTCTAGAGTTCTATTACAAAAAATTTTGGTCATGTACTTATAAATTGAAGTTCAGTAAATTTTCTTAAATTTTTTGGTTAGTCCTTTAAAAAATCAGCGCCACACATCCCTGAGCACATCTCGATCGCATATTTCTTCGATATCCCAACATCACCATCATCATCCGAGCTAGCTGAATCACCCCCAACCTCCTCTCCTTTCCCTCCCAAAATTTCCCATAAAACCAAGATAAGCGAGACTGAACATAGTGCCATTCATTAATATGCCCGAAAGCGAAGAGCAGCTTCAACATCCGACTAATACCGCCACCGCGGCGATCGGCTTCAATCTGCCGGAATCCCTCATCGCCGTTCTTCCCTCCGACCCATTCGAGCAACTAGACGTAGCTCGCAAGATCACATCAATCGCACTCGCCACTCGTCTCGCCATTCTCGAAGACGAGATAGACGCCCTCAGAAGTACCCTCACCGATCGTGATGACCTAATCGCCGACCTCCGTGCCCGCATGGAGTANGCTAGACCTAGCTCGCAAGATCACATCAATCGCACTCGCCACTCGTCTCGCCATTCTCGAAGACGAGATAGATGGCCTCAGATGTACCCTCACCGATCGTGATGACCTAATCGCCGACCTCCGTGCCCGCATGGAGTCCCTCGACTCCACCATCGGTGAACTCTCCGGTCAGCTGACTCGCATCCAAGCGGAGAAGGTCGGCTGTGCTCATTCAATCTCCCTCTTTTGATTTTTCCTTTTTGATTTTGGTTTTCATCGTTTTNTACCTCGACTCCACCATCGGTGAACTCTCCGGTCAGCTGACTCGCATCCAAGCGGAGAAGGTCGGCTGTGCTGATTTAATCTCCCTCTTTTGATTTTTCCTTTTTTTTGGTTTTGATTTTGGTTTTCATCGTTTCCTGTGTTGAGATTGTTTCAGGAAACCCTTCTGCATGAGAATGCCAAGCTCTCTGAGACCGTGGAGAAGCTGAATCGCGACGTGTCAAGAGTAAGAAGTTTGCTTTCATTGCTGTTTTTACTGAATCTGCTTTTCATAAATTTTAACAATCTAGTTTCGTAAACTCAGGGCTTTTACATAACGAAAATTATCAATTTATATGAATTAAAAATTATCTTTTAATTAGACTAATTGCTTCTAGATAGATTAATAATCATGGTTCAATTAAGCTTAAACTGTTAGTTTTATAGATTAATTTATCGACTAGTTGATTAACCCAACCGATTAGTGACTGTTGAATAATTGAAAGGTTAAGTCAGGATATAGTTATGCTTTAACTCAATTAATTAGTGCTTAGGATGATTTTAATGACAAAACTTTAACTATTTTAGGGAATAATTATGTTTTAATTTTTCCAAAGTAATTGGTATACTTAGGCATATTATACTTTAAGTATGGAATTTAGTTATTAAGTGGTCGGATTATTGATTAATTAAATTTGATTAGAATAGTTTAATTTACAATGATTATTGAAAACTTAATTAGCCTGCATAATTGGTAATCATAAAAAAATTATTTAAAGACGTGCTTTGTTAGATTAATTAGTGCTTAATTAGCCTACTAAGGTATTAATTAAATTCAAAAAATATATAATAATTATTTTATTAATTATGAGGAAAAACTAAATCATTAATTGTCAGCAGCTTTAAATTCTGAAATTCTTGAAATGGCTAAAGCATGATTTAAGGCTACATAAATCCTATAAATTTAACAACATTTAAAACTAAAACCCCATAGATAATTTAATAGTAATTAGTTTAAATCATCCATAATCCTATGAATAGAAGCCAACCATATAGCTATATGAGTGGCTAAAGAAGCTTGTGGTTTTTGGTTTTTAGTTTGCCAAGTCTTATCTCAATGCAGTTTTCAAACATCTGTTGAATCAATATTTTGATTTGTGTGAGAATTAGATCAAGAATTTAGTCTATGCATAAAACTTTAGTTTGTGTGAAATTTACAACATAAAGTCTTATTCATGCATCCAATGGTTGCATTTTACTGAGTTAAAGACCGTTGTGTCAAATGAAAATAATTACAACCAGGGCAAGTAGTATTTTGAAGGCTCCACTGGTAATGAGGGATGTCAAGTTAAAGTGAGGGAGTCAAGTGATTTATCCTAAACTTGTGGATGTAAAGTTTTTCTATGCTACATGGCTATAAGAAGATTAATGGATGAATGTTGACCTCGATAAAGTTTCAATGGCGCAACAATATCAAACATGTCATCGAAAATGATATTAAAAGCGATGTCATGCAAATTGAGGTTGGAGTGTCTTGATTATGCTCGAAGTCACACGAAATATCACTCACTCTAAAAAAAAAAATTCATTGGCTTGCTCAGAGTGCCAAATAAGCTTACGAAGAGATGAAAATGTACTCGATGAAGAGAAAGAGCAACTAATACAATAGTGCACAGATAAAAAACACAAATTATTTTGATTAAGTTACGAAACGATGTTCGTTCACTAGGCAAATCATACACTTGCATCTAGATCATCAAAATTACCTAATGAGAAACTTTTTATGATTGAAATGATCAAATACAACGAAAACGACAAATTGTGGCGATCCGTGCAACTGTTGGACTTGAATTGCTTAATTTTTGTATAAAATGCTCAAAAGATCTCAAATCACAAATCATGCCGTAAGAACTTGCCAAAATGTCAAAGATAAATAAAAGGGACACTCATATTACATAGGTTTTGCATGCAATACAATAAAATATAAATCAATGTAACATATAAATCGATCTTCAGAATGCACAGACAATATTTAGTACACACAAAAAATATATATTATATATTTATATATAAATTCATTATATATATATATATATATATAATTATTATATAATACTAAGATGTTAATAGAGTAGTGGGAATTCTGATGCGAGCAACAGTAAATAATCATTTATTAATTATTCTATCTTGCAGAATTCTGGCCGCGAGTCTTTGCTTGGTTCGCACGCAGAAAAATGCCCCAAGGCATATCCAGCCGCCCTCGTTCCTCAAACCCATCTCCTGCCCCTCTCCTCAAAACTTCTTCTTGTCTCCCCGCCTGCTTCGCCTGTTCTTGCTCCCTCTACGGATGCTCGAGAAACCCCTTGAGCCCTCCAGCCAGTGCTGCATCTCTTCCTACTCGCGACTGCGAGCTGTGAGAAGCCCCTGCCTTGGAATGACCCCCAGTGCCTCTCCTCAGCTACTCCAACTGAGTCCAACTCGCAATCTCCGTTTTCCCTCTACCTCCTATTCTGCTTTCTTCTTCTTTAGCTCCAAACCGAACCTGCACAGCAGCAACTCAGCTCCTTTGTCCACCATCCAGCCAACCCGACTACCACCTGCTCATTTATCTTCCTTTCTGTCTCCTCATCTTACCCATAGGCAGCCTACTACATCGATCTTGCACAACAGCCCAACCTGTTGCTCCTTTACTCTTCAGCCCCTCGCAGCCTCAAGCAACGCTTTTCAGTGCCACAGCTCCTTTATTTCTCTTTCCCTTTCTGCTTTATGGTGTGCCGGGCTTACTCTCCCATTGTTTTAATCCAACAACAACCACCTTCATCCACCCCCAAATCATGGCAGCTCCTTTTCCCACCAACCCCTTTAAAAATCCAAAGCTCCACGCAAATCTACATCCCATCCCTTGGGCATCTCTCTCACCTCCCAACTCCGACGACCACTCTCTCTCACAATAGCCATCTCTCAATGCTACCTCTCCCCCTCTATCCTCTCTCTCATTTTCTCTCTATAGTTGGAGAAAATATTTCATCCGGATTTCATAGGGACGACTGGCTGTCGAAATTCAGATTGACTAGTCACCGATAGATTGATTCATAAAAGTAAAATAAAGTAAAATAAAATAACATGTAAAATAAAAAAAGAGAGAACTTGTGCTCATTTTTTTAGCACGACAAGAAAAGCTTATGCACATACTTCTTTTATACGTATATCTCAGAAGTGTCTTTCTTAATGTGGTGTGTTTTAAATTCATATTTCAATGCAGTTTCCCATAACTCTAATCATGCACGTCTTTTCTGGAGTGGCGGACATGCTCAAGTTCTCGATACAGCCCCAATCCATATAAAAAATGTCAAGACTGTCGAAATTCTATATGAAAGAATTANCGAGTCTTTGCTTGGTTCGCACGCAGAAAAATGCCCCAAGGCATATCCAGCCGCCCTCGTTCCTCAAACCCAGCTCCTGACCCTCTCCTCAAAACTTCTTCTTGTCTCCCCGCCTGCTTCGCCTGTCCTTGCTCCCTCTACGGATGCTCGNTATATATATATAATTATTATATAATACTAAGATGTTAATAGAGTAGTGGGAATTCTGATGCGAGCAACAGTAGATAATCATTTATTAATTATTCTATCTTGCAGAATTCTGGCCGCAAGTCTTTCCTCAAACCCAGCTCCTGCCCCGCTCCTCAAAACTTCTTCCTGTCTCCCCGCCTGCTTCGCCTGTCCTTGCTCCCTCTACGGATGCTCAAGAAACCCCTTGAGCCCTCCAGCCACTGCTGCATCTCTTCCTACTCGCGACTGCGAGCCGTGAGAAGCCCCTGCCTTGACCCCCAGTGCCTCTCCTCAGCTACAACTGAGTCCAACTCGCAATCTCTGTTTTCCCTCTACCTCCTATTCTGCTTTCTTCTTCTTTTGCTCCAAACCGAACCTGCACAGCAGCAACTCAGCTCCTCTGTCCACCATCCAGCCAACCCGACTACCACCTGCTCATTTATCTTCCTTTCTCTGTCTCCTCATCTTACCCACAGGCAGCCTACTACATCGATCTTGCACAACAGCCCAACCGGTTGCTCCTTTACTCTTCAGCCCTTCGCAGCCTCAAGCAACGNATGCTCGAGAAACCCCTTGAGCCCTCCAGCCACTGCTGCATCTCTTCCTACTCGCGACTGCGAGCCGTGAGATGCCCCTGCCTTGACCCCCAATGCCTCTCCTCAGCTACTCCAACTGAGTCCAACTCGCAATCTCCGTTTTCCCTCTACCTCCTATTCTGCTTTCTTGTTCTTTAGCTCCAAACCGAACCTGCACAGCAGCAACTAAGCTCCTCTGTCCACCATCCAGCCAACCCGACTACCACCTGCTCATTTATCTTCCTTTCTCTGTCTCCTCATCTTACCCACAGGCAGCCTACTACATCGATCTTGCACAACAGCCCAACCGGTTGCTCCTTTACTCTTCAGCCCCTCGCAGCCTCAAGCAACGCTTTTCAGTACCACAGCTCCTTTATTTCTCTTTCCTTTCTGCTTTATGGTGTGCCGGCCTTACTCTCCCATTGTTTTTATCCAGNAGTGCCACAGCTCCTTTATTTCTCTTTCCCTTTCTGCTTTATGGTGTGCCGGGCTTACTCTCCCATTGTTTTTATCCAGCAACAACCACCTTCATCCAACCCCAAATCAAGGCAGCTCCTTTTCCCACCAACCCCTTTAAAAATTGAAAGCTCCACGCAAATCTACATCCCATCCCTTGGGCATCTCTCTCTCCTCCCAACTCCGGCGACCACTCTCTCTCACAATAGACATCTCTCAATGCTACCTCTCCCCCTCTATCCCCTCTCTCATTTTCTCTCTATAGTTGGAGAAAATATTTCATCCGGATTTCCTAGGTACGACTGGCTGTCGAAATTCAGATTGACGAGTCACCGATAGATTGATTAATAAAAGTAAAATAAAACAACATGTAAAAAAAAAAAAAAAAAAGAGCTCATTTTTTTAGCACGACAAGAAAGCTTATGCACATACTTCTTTTAACTCTAATCATGCACGTCTTTTCTGGAGTGGCGGACATGCTCAAATTCTCGATACAGCCCCAATGCATATAAAAAATGTCAAGACAGTCGAAATTCTATATGAAAGAATTAAAAAAAATAGCAACTAAGGTGCGCTCTTTTGCTTACAAATGTGGTGGCTTGAAAATTATCAAGTCAACATTATAGAATTAAAGTTCAATTGAATGTTAGAAGTGTTAAAATAAGCTCTATTAAATTGATTAAAAAGAGTCAAATTAAGCACAAGCAAGACTTATATGGAATTTGATGATTTGCATATGATCATTGATATAATTTTTCAATGAACAATTGGACTGTTACTCCTTACATTAGATGAATTGTAGCGGTCCTGATTTAAACATGTAATTAAACAACATGTGATCTACAATGCTTTAATAGTTTTCTTACAGGCAAAAATATGATCTGATAGCTCATCTACAAGTGTGAGCAGCATCTCATTATTGAACACTCAAAATTAATGGCCAGTTGACTAGTTATAAACAAATTTATTACATTAAGAGTGAAACAAGAAGTTATAATGCCTTAATTGCCACTAGGTTTTATGGCCACCGAAAAGCTCATTGTTCACGAACAACTCGTGTTCGACTCGTTAAATAGTTGGTGTTCGATTCGTTCATTACGCAAACGAGCCAAACATAAATATTTTTTTTGGGCTCGATTTATAGATGAGCTGAACATGAACAATGTTTGTTCATTCATGTTCAGCTTGTTTTGGCTCGAAATAATACAAAAATAAAAATAATATTTATTTATATTATTTTAATATAATTTCTTACACTGTACTTATATATATATATATATAATAAATGTTTAAAGTAAGTTTTAAGTGTTAGATATATAAATACTTAGGTATTGGCTGATAAATGCACAAAAAAATGAAGGGAAGCTACTCTTGGCCCACACTAAGATTTTTCTGGGTGTTGGACATGTAAATACATTGGCGTTTGTTGGAGGCAGACAACATCGTATTCTCATTCTCAATCCCATTACTCTTAAATTGGTTGTCCCAGAGNAATACATTGGCGTTTGTTGGAGGCAGACAACATCGTATTCTCATTCTCAATCCCATTACTCTTAAATTGGTTTAGTCCCAGAGAAAATTTTTCTTACACTCTTAGAGCACTTTTGAAAAAGGAAAGCCCATATGGTTTCTGCAAAAAATTGGCTTGCCATATAAGCTTGATTTAATTCAAGCTAAAATCGAGCAAACAAATGAACAAATTTGAGCTATTCACGAACAAATCAAACAATTTTGAGTCGAACGCGAACATACACATTGCGGGCCTAATTCAAACACGAGCCNTTTGAGCTATTCACGAACAAATCAAACAATTTTGAGTCAAACGCGAACATACACATTGCGGGCCTAATTTAACCATGAGCTTATTTCAAACAGATGTTAATGCAAATGAGCCGAACACAAACATAACCTCAATTTGCTCATGTTCGGTTCGTTTACACCTCTAATAGATTTGTAACATACCCTCTAATAGATAGAAGATGATATTTAGAGAGTTTAAATGAGGTTTNTTTGAGCTATTCACGAACAAATCAAACAATTTTGAGTCAAACGCGAACATACACATTGCGGGCCTAATTTAAACACGAGTTTATTTCAAATAGATGTTAATGCAAACGAGCCGAACACAAACATAACCTCAATTTGCTCATGTTCGGTTCGTTTACACCCCTAATAGATTTGTAACATACCCGCTAATAGATAGAAGATGATATTTAGAGAGTTTAAATGAGGTTTTGCAAGCATTAAAGTGCCCGCTTAAATTTGCATTTCCGAAAGTTTTACATATGCTTTATGAGGTAATCTTTGATTCAAATATTGTTCTTCAAAAATCATGAAGTTAACTCAAAAGAAGTTTATACTACTACTGAATATATGAATTTGGCAAACACATCATGTGCTCTGATTGATATATTTATAGCTTAAAATATTAGGTCTGAGTATCCTCTGCATTTAATTTTTAAATTAAATTTAAAATTATTTCATTGGAAAATGCACATGTTATAAAAAAAATTAAATGCTCAAATATGCTTTGGTCATTGCACCGAATGTTTTAGTATTTGGTCTGAAAATGATGTGCGAGCTTAGAATTAGTTTAAATAGAAAATTTAATCAACTTTGAAAAACATGAACTTCTTAAAGCTATGCAAAAATCTCTTTTTAAAATAGCAAATTAAAAGTTTTAAATTATGCATGTATTGCCTTGTCTATAGTTCTATGTTGTAAGTCCACATTGGATAATCTCATCCTACTCTAGATGAAGATTGGAACTGATAAGACTAAGACTCCATTCAACCAATCCAATTCTCTTTATAACGATTGAAATTGATAAGATTGAAATTGATAAGATTGAAATCCTAATGATATTTTAATTAAAAATTTCAATTGAAATTAGGGTTATGAGTGAAGCCAATGGTAAAATCTCCTTGATGATCAAGTTGAAAGTGAATCTCAATTGGTGAAGTCTATTTTCAAAATTAAGCTTCAACAAAATTTTGAATAAATTCAATTAATATAGATTTTAAATTTGATCCTCTATAAATGAGTCAAAGCTTTCAAGCTTCAATGTTATCTATAACCCAGATGATGAGCATATTCAACTCATATTTTAATTGGATGAATTTATTCGTAAATTTAAGTTCTTAAGCCATAAAATTTATAAAATGTTCAAATAAAATATTTCATTAATTGAAGTTTAAAGCAAATCTCATCCAAACTTTGCAATCATTTGTCGAGGGTGGCAAATTTAGGATTGACTCAAGCTTATAATTAGTCAACATAACATTAAATATATTATTGCATTCACACTAAAAATAATCTGCATTAATAAACATGTGGCTCGAGTTTTCCATTCATGTGATTAGGCCAGTATGCCCTATAAATAAAACAATTATAGCCATAGCCTTCTGGTTGGGCGGTTTGGCTCTAGGCTCCTCTATAATATGATCACATTTGTAGCTCTTTTATTCAATAACTTGTTCTTTTTTGAGTTTTGATTTATATGATATATTTGATAGAGCACAGAATTTTTTTGTAAATTAAGGTCGTCATAAATTTATCCTCTTAGGCAAACATTCGTTGTTGTAGGTTTACAAGGTTCATTTGGACGAACAAACTCTTGATTACTGATAAGAATAATTTTGTTATGTTAGGTCAACTACCTTCTCTGTTGTATGCTTACAAGGTTCATTTGGACGAACCAACTCCTGATTACTAATAAGAATCATTCGGTTATGTTAGGTCAACTACCTTCTCTGTTAAGTAGACTAAAATTCATGAACATTTGGGATGATGAAACAATGAGATTTTGATTTGATTTGTTATCACTTCCCTTACCATCCTCTATAATGTTATAGTGATAAATTTAATTAATACATAACTTAAATCCTAGGTATACTACTACTATATGCTGAGCAACTAGTGCCATAAAGATCAAGAATTTCTCACAAAATGAGGGTAAAATTTTTGGGCGGTGACTCATATAATTTAATTTGTCTTCAAATAACTTGACATGGAACTTTACGTAATACTCTCTCATTAATTTCGAGGGATGCCAAGCGAAAATTTTTGGAGCCCACAATGAAGTTTTTATACTAATAAGTAAAAGTTAATTTTTTAAGAGTTAAAGATAAATTTTTCCTTAATTGTCCTCAGTCCATCAACATCTAGTTAGATCCTTCACTAATATGTTCCAAAACTGTATACACACGCGCGCGCGCGCGCACACACACACAGACACACACACTAACACAAACACACATACATGCATACATATGTTTTAAAAGATAAAACAATTTTTTTGAGCAGTAAATATTCAAACTTCATTTAAAAATCTTCTAGAATTATGATTTTAGTAAACTTACACTCAAACTGACCAACTTGATAAGGCGAACATAATGATCCGAGTCAAATCAAGGCTAATTCGAGTTGTTATGCCATTATGGAAAGTTTCTGGTGCCCAAATGGAAAGTCAAGCGGATTCCAAATTTGACAAGCTTATGGTCAAATCGAACATCTCGACAAGATGAATCCAACGAACCTAAGATCACTCAATGCTGACCTCTTTAAGACACTCAAATGTCCACATAATGTTGTCCGATCGAGGGAACCTTTTCGGTCCATCTGATGAAGTGGTTCAGATTCCTTTCTAATTTGCAAGGTGATATCCCAGGAGACATGGACCGACACCTGAACTTAAAGGATCAAGAGAAGAAAGAGCTGAAGCCCAATGTCATTTATGTACCAAAATTTCGACGAACTTTTTCCTCTTATGCAGTCAACAACCACCACTCATCGGCTGACGTGACCGCTATTTGCCGCCACTTGCTTATTGCAATCAAACTCTGTGTGGAAACATAAGATGTCCCATGAAATCTCAAAATATGTTGTAAAGTAACAAAACACTAGATGGTGGAGTGACACCTCAAAGTTGGTATAATAATGTTCAGAGATGGTGTAACCATGTTATCTCGAAAGTGGTGCAACGGTGCACCATGAAGATGGTATAACATTGCACCCAAAGTATAGTGTAACCCCCCGCCATGACTTATATGACCATCTATGACCTACGTGGCTCATAGTTCGCGTATCTTCTGACTCTGGCTCCGATGGACTATGGACTTCATCTTAGCTCACCTCTACGTCCCACTTGGCTCACAACTCGTGTTGCTCTTGACTCTATCCTTTGTAACCTACAGACGTCATCACAACTTACCAATACATCTACGTGATCAACTACATTCTACATGGCTCACAACTTACATAACTCCTAACTTCTGCCTTTGCAGTCTATGAACTTTGTTATAGATCCCAATTCGGCCCCAATAACTTACATATATCATTACAACTCACCACTTTGGCTTACGTGAATCATAGTTCACACAGTTCCTAACTCCGGCTTCCATTTTCTTTGGACGTTATCACAGCTCATGCAGCTCTCAACTCTAACCTTTGTGGCCTATATATGTTATTACAACTTTTGTAGCTCCCAATTCCGACATCTGTAGCCTACAAACGTTATCACAGCTCATGTAACTTTCAACTCTAGCCTCTGCAACGTCTGTTTGTGGCTTATGAAAGTTATCATAGCTCGTGTAGCTCCAAAATCTGGCCCTTACGACTTACAAACATTAACAAAACTCATGTAGCTCCCAACTTCAGCTTCTGTGGCCTACGGACATTGTCGTAGCTCACGAATATGACCGATGAGGTCCACCACTCATGTAGCTCTAAATCTGATCTCTATGACCGACAGATGTTATCGTAGCTCACCACTACGGCCTATGTGGCTCATAGTTCTTGCAGCTCCCAACTTCGATATCTGTGGCTTATGGACATTGCTACAACTCATACAACTCCCGACTCTGGCCTCTGTGACCTACGAATGTTATCTTTGCTCATGTTGCTCCTGACTCTGGCCTTTGCGGCCAACGAATGTCATCACAACTCATCATTACGGCCTATGTAACCAACTACGACCTTCGTGGTCCCCAACCTATGTAGCTCTTAACTCTGGCTTCTACGGCTTACTATTATCCTTGCAATTTACCAACATGACCTATATGGCTCACGGTTCCCGCTACTCCATATATACTATTTATAGCCAACTGGTTCTTCCGAAGTAATCATCTATGGGCTACATAACCAACTACTACCACAACTTTCAACTATGGTCTCTATGACAACATGACGCTACAACCACCATCTACAACATTCACGACGGGCTACCACCTTCGTAGTCATCAACTATGACTTTAGCGATCTGTTATAACTATTATTGAATTGCCAATGTATATCAACTTTATAACTCTTTCTTTTCTAATTATGGAGAAGTGCGAATCCATATACTCACAATTACATAGTTGATTATTTCAAACGAGGTGAGACCCTAGTTTTTCTTCTTTCTAGGGTTTTCCACGTAAAACCTGAGGTGTCTTGCCTTGCTTACTTCTCTTTTATCTGTGCGTGTTGGATTAATGTTCGATCAATGCAAAGTCACTAAATTATTACTCTACTGTCGTGCGTGGACTTTTCGACACACATCAACATGCTTTGACAATATCAACATCATATTGTCCCCATATGCTACAAAAGTAAGAAAGAGTATACAAATTTCAAGATAAAAAAAAAATGAACACATTGATGTACCTGTAATTGACCCNTCTCCCCGGCAACGGCGCCAAAAACTTGACCGACCTTTTTCTTTTTGTAAATCAACAATTACAAGAATTTGAAGTCGCTACTAGAAGATTTAAATTCCAGCAACGGTGTGAAAATCTTGACTGTGAATTTATATATATGTGTTTGATTTAATAAAGATGTATATATATAATATTCAATAATGTCAAAGTCGAATTTGTTAATGCAAGTATACGTATCGCTCAAGTAATATAGGGCTCTAATGGAGTCCTAATTATCGTTTGTCAATGCAAGTATACGTATCACTCAAGTAATATAGGGCTCTAATGGAGTCCTAGTTATTGATCCCACATGGAGAAATAAAATACTACGGACTAAAGGCTTAATAAAAAATAATACTTCAACTACAACGACGACGTTCAATTTGCTTATCTGTCACTAATACGCAATTGAAATAAGTAGATAATTTGGATAACTAATAAATAATTAATGATAGAAAGTAGGGTTTAATTTGTGATATTCAATATATATAAGAAAGCATCCTTCTCCTTGTCATGAAATTATATTGAATGGATAAAATGAGTTCAATATATAAGAAAGCATCCTTCTCATTGTTAAGAAATTATAGTGAATGGATAAAGTGAATCCAATATATAAGAAATCATCATTCTCTTTGTCAAGAAATTATAGTGAATGGATAAAGTGAATTGGTTATAAGAAAGCATCCTTCTCCTTGTCAAGAAATTATAGTGAATGGATAAAGTGAATTAGTTCGGAAAATATCAAAATTATAGTGAATGGATAAAATGAATTAGTTCAAATTATATTGTGCTAAATATCTAATGATATAAAGTAGGGTTTAATTGTGATATTCAATATATAAGAAAGCATCCTTCATAGATAATTTTAATAACTAATAAGTAACTAATGATAGAAAATAGGGTGTAATTGTGATATTCGATATATAAGAAAGTAACTAATTGTACTAATAAAGATTTTAATGTGATATTCAATATATAAGAAAACATCCTTCTCCTATTAAATAACGAATGATACTAATGAGAGTTTAAATGTGATATTCAATATAAGAAAGCATCTTTCTCCCAAGAAATTATAGTGAATGGATAAAGTGAATCAGTTCAAATTGTATTGTGCCAAATAGGAGCACAGAAATTATAGTGAATGGATAAAATGAATTAGTTCAATTTATATTGTGCCAAATAGGAGCATAACTATTCTATAGTGAATGGATAAAGTGAATCAGTTCAAATTGTATTGTGCCAAATAGGAGCATACCTATTTTGGATAAAATGAATTAGTTCAATTTATATTGTGCCAAATAGGAGCATACCTATTCTTTACCCATCTAATGTGATATTTAATATATAAGAAAACATCATTCTCCTTGTCAAGAAATTATAGTGAATGAATATTCAATATATAAGAAAGCATCCTTCTCCTTGTCAAGAAATTATAGTGAATGGATAAATTATTCAATATATAAGAAAGCATCCTTCTCATTGTTAAGAAATTATAGTGAATGGATAAAGTGAATCCAATATATAAGAAATCATCATTCTCTTTGTCAAGAAATTATAGTGAATGGATAAAGTGAATTGGTTATAAGAAAGCATCCTTCTCCTTGTCAAGAAATTATAGTGAATGGATAAAGTGAATTAGTTCGGAAAATATCAAATGAATCTGATATTCAATATATAAGAAAGCATCATTCTCCTTGTCAAGAAATTATACTGAATGGATAAAGTGAATTAGTTCAAATATAAGAAAGCATCATTCTCCTTGTCAATAAATTATAGTGAATGAATAAAGTGAATCAGTTCAATTTTGAAGCATCCTTCTCCTTGTCAAGAAATTAAAGTGAATGGATAAAGTGAATTAGTTCAAATTGACTTCTCCTTGTCAAGAAATTATGGTGAATGGATAAAATGAATTAGTTCAATTTATATTGTGCCAAATAGGAGCATACCTATTCTTTACCCTTTGGTCCAGACATAAAGAACATTGACTAATCCTACAATAGGAGCATACCTATTCTTTACCCTTTGGTCTAGGCATAAAGAACATTGACTAATCCTATACTTAGTTACTGATTCTGCGTTTACCCTTTGGTCCAAGCATAAAGAACATTGACTAATCCTATGCTTGTTTATTGAATCTGCGATACCCTTTGGTCCAGACATAAAGAACATTGACTAATCCTATTCTTGTTTATTGAATCTGTGGTCCCTTTGGTCCTGGCATAAAGAACATTGACTAATCCTACGCTTGTTTACTGAATCTGCGGCTAATCTTTGGTCCAGGCATAAAGAACATTGACTAATCCTATGCTTGGTTACTGATTTTGCGGCTAGTGGTCCAGGCATAAAGAACATTGACTAATTCTATGCTTAGTTACTGATTCTGCGGCTAGGCTGAGGCATAAAGAACATTGACTAATCCTATGCTTGTTTACTGATTCTGCGGCTAGGCTGGGAGGATACTTAAAGAACATTGACTAATCCTATGCTTGGTTACTGATTCTATGGCTAGGCTGGAAGGATACCTTAAAAAACATTGACTAATCCTATGTTTGGCTGATTCTGCGGCTAGGCTGGGAGGATACCGAATAAAGAACATTGACTAATCCTATGCTTGGTTACTGAATCTACAGCTAGGCTGGGAGGATACCGGACACTTTGGAGCTCCCACGTTCCCCTCACCTGAGGGCTAACATCTACACATCAACACCCAAACATAAAGAACATTGACTAATCCTACGCTTGTTTACTGAATCTGCGGCTAGGCTGGGAGAATACCGGCTCTTACTTTCGAGCTCCCACGTTCCCCTCGCCTGAGGGCTAACATCTACACTTCAACACCCAAACGATAGGATTGAATTGAGCTCCCACGTTCCCCTCGCCTGAGGGCTAACATCTACACTTCAGCACCCAAACGATATGACTTACCCTTTGGTCCAGACATAAAGAACATTGACTAATCCTATGCTTGGTTACTGATTCTGTAACTAGGCTGGGAGGATACCGACTCTCACTTTGGAGCTTTCACGTTCCCCTCACCTGAGGGCTAACATCTACACATCAGCACCCAAACGATAGGACCGAATTGGAGATTTTAGTCTGTCACTTTAAAATCTCAAATTCTAAGCACCCAAACGATAGGACCGAATTAAGGATTTTAGTCTGTCACTCTAAAATCTCCAATTCTTCAACCCAAACGATAGGACCGAATTGGGGATTTTAGTCCACCTGATTAATTTTATTTCCCTATTTATTTGCACCCAACTTCCAAGGGCTTTGACCTCCCTGAATCTTGATAATATTTCCCTATTTATTTGCACCCAACTTCCAAGGGCTTTGACCTCCCTGAATCTTGGATTTAATCTTCACTTTAATTGTAAAACTCAACATATTTTAGCATATCAATTGGCCAGATTGAAAGTAAATTAAGATTGAAGTGAAAAGATCATCAAAATTTCTAAAATATTTTCATGGCTTTACCAATTCAAATTACCATTTCACAAATCTCGAGATAAGGAGAAAGACAGAGAAAACTACTCAGAACTCATTAGGAAAGCACAACAAAACTCGGAATTGATATATAAAATTTAAGTCATACAAACTATAACAAATAAATAACTTATCCCTAAATTTCTCCCCAAGAACACTCCTTGAAGTTCCTCTGAATCTCTTTCTTTCTTTACAGCACACGGAATTCCTCTTCGAACTAGCAAGGAGGAAGAAATCTCTCACTTTCCCTCCAATCTTATAATTTCTTGAAGAATTTCTCACAGTTGCACGCTCTAGCAAGCTCTCTACACACTAATGGATCCTATATAACCTTCAGGACTCCTCTATTTTCGGTCAAAATCTTCTCTTTAAAGATGTGGATGAGTTTTCCCAAGAGTTGCTTATGCACCCCTCTGAAATCCGGCCTTATCCATTGTACAAGTACACATAACCGTCGATTCCGCCGTCGGCAGCCTTCTAGAGATTTTGTCCTGTAGCCTCGGGAAAAGCTCGTCGTCGGCGTCCTAGTGCAATTCTCCACATTTTTGTCCTTTTTGATCCTTTTTGCATCTTTTTGCTCCATTGTTCTTAATTCATCATTCCTGCAACAAAACATAAAAAATACCTTTCTTTAAAGTGTAATATCATTAAAAAAAAGTATAAAATAGGTACAAAAATCTCAACATATTTTGCTTTGGTCACCTGTCGTACCCATACGCTTATGTCCATGCCTAGACACTATAGATCCGACGCACTCGCGCCCGTCTCACCGAACTGAATTTTTAAGGATTTTTATTGCCTTTGTTGAACTTTGCGTATGTATATGCTTAGAGGAAAAAATATAGGGCATCTTTGGTGGCTAAGAATCGTAAGAGGAGAGAGATTTTTTCTCCCTTAAGGTTTTCTTCTATTCTTTGGGTTGAGACATCTTGGTCTATTTTTACATCTCATCTTTCCTTTTGTTCTTACTATTCTTCAGAGTTTGTCAATGAGAGAGGGAGATACTACTCTTATGGAGGAAACAAATATTGATTATAAATTTTACAATTATTTATCTCTTTCAATGCTGATCTGCATGACTTTCTTATCTATGGTTTTTTCTACAATGCATAGGTAAACCCACTTTTGTATCTCTGTGATATAGGGATAGTTGTTTTATCATAGTTTTTCGAGAAGATGTATTTGTATTATTCTCTAAGCTTTCATATCTTTATGTTGTTCTTTAACATTTGAGATTTTTTTTAATCTTAGTCTGGCTAATTAAGATGTAAATACCTTTCATGATCTATATATTTTTTTATTTGCTGCGTAGTGAAATAAATATATTAACCACAGAATTATGGTAGAATAGATTATTTAAGTAGGATTTTGCAACATTGATAAGGGATCGAAGAAATCTGGGAAAAGACATGGGTTAAACAAAACTTAACTACATGGTTTTCTGATTCATATTCTAATATAGGCATAGGAGTAAGAAGAAAACATATCCCTGGTTGACAACGATCATGTAAGAAAATATTTCAACCATAATGTTATTGGCCTTATAGCCGGGGACTGACATAAATAATTATTATGATTTTAGGTGAACTTTAATTGATAAACTTAGTATCTAGGTTTGAAACAATGTGTTTTCTTTTAGTATTCTTTAGTTATTACTTTGCACTTGTGCTGCAATTATATTTTTTCTTGCAGGTGATGAAAAATTAAAAACATGAAAAAAATTATAAAAGCCTAAAAGCCAAAAATTTTCCGCATGATTTTGTTTTTCATATTTTATCTGCATTTTTTGTTTTCTTTGCATGTTTTTTTGTTAACTGACCCTTCTGGGTTGGATTGATTATTTGCTTGTTTTATGTCTGTCGTGTGTGTCATAGTATTGCATTGCCACTTTCTTAATGTTTGGATAGGGGAGCAGAAAATGCTCTTGCCCATTTTGACCCTGAATTTAACCAAACATTTAGACGTCTTAAGAGAGAATTTTCACTCACTGGCACCCCCCTTCCCCCTAAATGAAACCATTTAAGGATTGTGCATCAGCTTTAAACAGATACATGCCATAATCCAGATGGCCTAACACAACCAGTTTGGAGGTTATCTACTAAAGACCTAAATTTCACCTATCTAACTCCCTTGAAATTTGTGCCACTTTCAATATAATGGTGTCCCCAATGATACTAACTTAGGTTGTTTCCTTTCTTCTTGAGGTAAAAAGCCAGGGTGTGGTTAAATTCCCTGACACCAGGTTCAATAGCCACGTGGACTGACGTGACCCAAAAATTTCTATCAAAATATTTTCCTCAATTTAAGACTACTAAGCTTAAGAATGACATAACCACATTCACAAAAATGAATGGAGAGTCAATTTTTAGGGGCATGAGAGAGATTTAAGAAACCACTTAGAAAGTACCGACTTCATGCCTTACCTGACTGGCTGATTATTCAGCCTCATACAATGGGTTGGTAGTTTTCTTAAGGTCTATTATAAATGCTGCACCATGTGGTTCATTGATTTCTAAGCCTTTTGAATTAACCCATCAGTTGATAGAAGTGATGGCCACAAATAATTTCTAATGAGTTACTATTAGAGTCACAGCCTAGAAAGTTGCCAATGTGTATGAATCCTTTGTCATAGATATCCTAGCTACTAAAGTAGTTGTCATTTCAAGCAAGATAGAATGTCTTGAGGTTGAATTTAGTGCAAGGATTGCAAATAAGTGAATGGGTGGTGTATGAACATGTGGTAGATCCTAACATGACCACTGTAGAGGCTATTAATGTCATAGGAAACCATGGGCATAACCCCTATTTCAATACCTATAACCCATACTAGGGAAATTATCCCAATTTATAATGTAGTAACAATCACCAACAATAGGGAACCCTCAAACAAATTACGTAGGTCATGGGATTAACCAAGGAGCTAACCCCTAGAAGCAACCTTACCCACCTGGATGTCAAGCCAAAGCTCAGTCCATACATAGATGATCACCCATTGAGGAGTTCGAAATATAAATGAGGAACTAATTATAGAGCCCAGTTGTAGTTATTAAGAACCATGAACATCAATTAGGACAGCTGGTGAATGCCTTAAAAAATAGACCCTTAGATACACTCCCAAGTGATTGTGAAGTGCACCCCAAGGATAAAGGCGCAAAGTAAGTGTAAGATGTGAAGCCGAGAAGTAGAGAGTTAGATGAAGCATCTATGAAAGATGACATATAGAATTAAACCCTAACATAGCAGGTGAACCTGATACCAAAGTAAATGATGTAGAAAGTATTTCCTCACCCATTAGAATTAACCTTGATAAGATATTACAATCACATTTTCTTAAGAGATTAAGAGTGAAAAAGATTTACTAACAGTACTTTAGGTTTTTAGAAGTGTTAAACAACTGACCATAAGGAAAACATTTGCTGAGGAAGTAGAATAGATGACTAACTATGCCATGTTCATGAAAGTTGTCATGACTAGAATAAGAAGAATAGGCACTTTGAGATTTTGCCCTTGACAAAAGAGTGTAATGATATTCTACAAATTAAGTTACCCCAAAAGATGAAGGATCTAGGGACCTTCACCATCCCATGTTCCATAAATGATAATTTAGTAGGATGATCCCTTTATGATTTAGGAGCCATTATCAACTTGATGCCACTGCACATTTTGAAGAGATCTAAGTTAGGAATTCCCAAGACTACTATAATAAAAATTGTAGTTAGCTAATAGATCCTTGGCTTATCCTATAGGAATTACTGAAGATGTGTTTGCAAAGGCGGATAAGTTCATATGCCCTACAAACTTTGTAGTACTAGCCTTGAATGAAAACAAGGAACTACACTTGATAGTTGGTTGATCATTTTTAGCCATCATTAAATTTATGATTGATGTTCAGGATGGGAAACTAACTATAAGAGTGAAACATCATGAAACCATGTTTGATATTTTAAATTAAATGAGGTTTCTTTATGAATCAAGTGAAGGTTTTTATCGTAAGATTGATGTAGTTGAAGTGGTACAATCTTTCCAATTTATTGAGACCTTAGAAAAAGACTTCATGGAGCATTCTGAGATAAAAGATGAGAACGAGACATCTAGGGAAGAATTCCCTCTACTGCCAAAGGGCAGACAATAGAGCCTTGAAGGATTGGCTTGATCTCTTAGACACAAAAATGAATGCTTTCAACCCTTTCTTTACTATTTTTGGTAAGATTTTAGAGTTTTCACTCTTATTGGGTCTTCTATTTTTTAAAATTGTGGTTACTGTTACATTGGATATGAAATTGTATCTTCCTTCCTCTTAGGAGGAAATTATGGGCCGTTTAAACACTTCCTATGCTGATATTGTCACAAACTATTCTAGATTCAATACCATAAATGCTAACAGTTTGGTATTCCTAAAATCTATCATGACTCATTTGATGGAAAAGCTAATTTCCCACTTTTTAAAAAAGCATCCAAATGTGGCGGCGGGGTGGAGACCTGCATTCATATTTTCTAAAAATTATGTGGCTAACCTAGCTAAAAATTTGATGCTCACATTGGTTGGCAAGCAAAGTTTAGCCACCCTAAGATAGAGCTAAATAGAAAGGTTTTTGAAGATATGAAGCTAGTGAGATCTTGGAAGGTGGGTTTATTTGGTGGAGGACATGACATGCTTCCACTCAATAAAGAGGAGGATTACTCAAGGATGCTCTCTAAAAAATATTCAAGGACTGATGGGAAGCATATGAAGTTTCTTAAATGATTCATTGACTTTGATCTTATTGGCACTTAAAAGTTGGGGAGTTGCCCGCTAGAAGCTGTTGGATGCCGGAATCGGAATCCAGTCGCTCATTTTGGAAAGAAATTTAATTTAAATATTTATATATTTAAGTTTAGAAAATATGAAATCAAACTGATTTCATATCTTTCATAGTTTAAATCAAAGAGTACTACACCTCAAGCTATGTATCTATTCTGAAAGTTTAAATTGAAATTTTTGGAGTAGATGAAGGTATAGCTACGAGACCCCAAGTTACAACTTTATTGAGCCTCCGAATATCTTAATAGGTGATTTTAGAATAAAATATAATAAGTTCAATTTTCCCTTCAAAATATCTAAAAGATTTCAAAGTGTTTGGGGAATGACCCTGAACTACTTCGAGGATCTCTTGGATTATTTCAAGTTCATTTAGAACTTCATCACAATGTTTTATTAATCATCCAAGGTCAGAGTGTGACTACCCCGTTGCCTAGTGAAGGTGGAGAATTCAATTATCCCAAGGATAGGATACATAGTCAATTGATATTTTCTTTAAGAGTTATGTGGGTGGGCGCCCCTAAGGAAAGTTTAAGTCATAAAAGATTATGGTGCCCCCAATTAAAGTCAAGCTTGTAATATTTAAAGATATTAATCACCAATCATATTATATTTTAATTCGAATCAATTGAGTTTAGAAATTAAGCCTATGTAACTACCAAGCCCTTAATAATCATAAAGGAGAAACTGATGGTGGTTAAGAATTTGGTTTAAGTGACATAAGTTCTTATTGAAAGATCACATCATCATCAATTTTAGGCCTAAGCTAAGGAAATAATCATCTTCCTAGCTTAAGCCCATCATTTAAGAATCATTTGATCTTAATTGACTTCTAAGTCATGATGATTAGGGGTGTTAGGATTTTTTTTCACATTATAGAAAAGGTGGCAAGTGAGTTTCTATCTTTTAAAATCATTGTATTTCAATCATCCAAACATGTTCATTAGGATCAAAATTACCCATTTTCCATTTGTGAATCCTAAATTTTGATTATGGCACCAAAATCTAAAGTTACCCTTTTACCTTTGGGGCTCCTCACCTCATAACTCATTAATCAAAATTCAAACAACTTTGAGAATTTAGAGTGTCCTATCCATGGGTCAATTAAAACATAAGAGGAGAAAATGTGGGTTTTCAAAATTTAATTTAAATAATCATTTAAACTTAAAGGATAGTATTTTTAAATTTTATTTTACTTAACTATCCAAAATAAAGTTTTTTTTTATTTATGAGAAAATTATTAGAGGTCCCCTTAGGTCAGAGACACACTTAGACAAAATTTCATAATTTCTTAATAAAATTTTCATTGTTATCATTTAATTATTAACAAATTCTAATGATTTAATTAAATGGAAAATAATGTTTAATTTCAAAATTTATTTTTATATTCTTATTAAACTTCTCTGAGTTCAGAAGAATCAGAGAATCAATTTTGTACTTTTATGATTTTTAATTTATTTATTATAATTATTTTAATGAGAAAAATAAGGAAAAATGTATTTTTAAGGTTTTATGATTTATTTTTAACTTGGAAAATTTAGGAAAATACTTTAATGAGTTTAAGTGATCAAGAGACCATTAGACACTCTTTAAAATGTTTTTTTGTATTTTTGGGATTTTTAATTATTTTAAATTCTAAATAACGTTAAAAATTCAAGTATTTTCTCAAAAAAAATATTTTTCCTAAGTGCCCTTGATCACAAGGAACTCAAAATACTACTTTTCATAATTTTCCAAAGTGTATTTAATTTATTATAATTATTTTTGTACAAATATATAATGTTTCTTAGAAAATCAACATTAATGCTCAAACTTATTAAAATAATTTTTAAATTTTTAGAGGGGATAAGCATGACTTTTGTACACAGTGTGGAATTGATTTTGTAAATTTTTTAATAATATTTAATTTACATGAATTAAAATAAGTTATATGAATTTAGTTAATAATAGAAATTTAAAAAATGATTCAAATCATCATATAATTTATCCTAATCTTCTCTGACCACTGGAAGCCTACTAAAATTATTCTCATAATTTTCCATGGAATATTTTAATTAATAGAATTAAAATAAGCCAAAATATTCATCTTAGCGTGAAAATTAGCATTCGAGACATAGAGATGTCTTCTGACCTTGGAAAAATCTGAGGACATAGCCTCTGTCATAAGGAATGAGCCCTAAAAATATCAAGCCATGGTGAGCATTGCTTGATCATATTAAATTAAAATAATCTAGAGAGTATTTAATTAATTAGAAATCAGGGAGTAAGAAAATAACTTTTATGTACAGTCCACATTATTCTCCTCTATTCACTAAGCAAGAGGGTATTTTTATTTTATTTTTATGATTTTTGTACACAATGCTATGATTTTTCAAAGACCAGGCATTAAAATAAATAAATAATCCCCCTATTTATTAACTTATCCACGCGCCGCCACCTCAACCTCATTCGTTCCGAAGTCCCCACGCAACGGTCCTCCATTTCACACTATCAGCCACTTAGTCGCTCCGTCAGCCTGCCTTTTCACTCCATCTAATCGTCTGACTTGATCTCATCCATCCACTAAATAATAGCTTGATCACACGACTCTTAGTCATCATCCCCAATATTCAGAGCCCTTGAGCCATTAAACTTCTAGGCCTAAAATTTTGCTCGACACTCAACCAAATTACATGGGGTTTGTTCCTACACCTTAATACACTCAAGACAAGCATATTTATATGGCTTATACGGTATGAAATACAATAAACATAGATGAAGAATCAAAATAGGCTCGGAGGTTCAATATCTTTGTCTGAGAGGGGAGGCCTTAATCAGATGGTTGTAGTAGTTCAATTGGGTCCAACAAATCTCTAGATGAAGTTATAGGTCCTTGTGAAACATCTAGGTATGATTTTGATCAAGCTCGATTTTAGGTGTTGGTCTTAAGCTAGGTTAGAGGCTATTTAAGATGGGGCTTTTTCGGGAGATCAACTCCTCTCACTGTGGTGTTGGTGTGTGCACCGGTAATTGGAGTTTGATCGACCGTGGAAGTGTGGCGAAATATGTTCTGGTTTGAGATAAAATTTTAAACTCAAAATTGAGCTCTCAAAGTGTGAACCAGAGGGTGAAAATAGTGGGATTAAGCTGAGGAGTTCTTAGAGAATCATTGGAATGATACGCCTAAAAAATGATTACTTTTTCATATATATATTTTATGCTCAATTTTAATGATTTTTAATTATATTACACTTTAAAGGAAGTTATTTTGCATTTTTTTTGTTTCAAAAACAAGAAATGGAGTTTTTGAGAAAAAGAAGCAAAAATGGTGCAATTTGGAGCAAAAACGAGCAAGAAAGAAAATTCTGTCCTGACACATTTCGATATGTCTTTCTATGCTTAATCTCATTTACAATTTTCACACATTTTTGAATGAAATTAACCTTTAAAGAGAGGTTGTTTTCATGTTTATTTTGTTTGTCTATTTGTTAGGAACAAAACACAACTGAAATGGGCGAAACGAAGCTAAAAAGGAGCAAAACGGAGTGAAACAGTGGAGCTACTGTAGATCGAAGCCAAAAGTGCCAGACCGGAGCTGACTTTGCCTGAGTTGAGAGAAGCGACAAAAAGTGGCACCGAAGGTGCCCAGACCGACGCCAACAGCGCCCGGGATGGTTGTTGACTGATTTTTGGTGGATTTTGATGTTCTAGAAAACTCCCAAGTGATTCAAACACACCATAAAATGATTCAATGTATCTAGACAATTGGACAAGGCTATTGAATGAAGAGACATGTCTTTTAGATGAATAAATTTGTCTCTTGGAAAAAATAAGGAAGTTGGTGTTTCTATAAAAAAGAGGGATTGGTGCCTTACATGGCGTGTGGGGGCTTGTGTGTGTGTGTGTGTGTGTGTGCGCGCGTGTGTGTGTGAGTGTGTTATAGAGTAAATTCTTATGTGTGGACAGGATTTTCTTAAAGAATTGTAAGAGGAGAAGGAAGGTGAGAGGTATTTTCTTCATTACACTTCTAGGAGAGAATTTAGTGTTGATTGTAAAGAGAAAAAGTACTACAAGGGAACTTCTAGGGATTTGCTTGAGAAGGAGTCTAAGTTAAGTTATGTTCTTTCATTTCTTTATTTTGTAAACTTATTTTTTTAATATAAAATCTTTGTTTTGTCGTCTCTTCCTCATGAGTTTTGAGAAGTTTTCTTTATCTCTCTCCCTATTATGAGATATGGTTAAATGAGGTGATAATTTAGATGTGCCATTTTAAAATATAAAATAAATTGAGATGTTTTTTTCACTCTATTCTTAATTTAATTTTTGATTTGGCAAATTGAAATGTTAAAATCTGTTGTGAAATATATGATCCAGGAAATTGAGTATGAGTTCTACAACAGAGTGAGAATCACATTTAATTCCTTGGAGAAGTATTTTGTTCATGGAATTAAGTGCAAATAAATATGAAAATATACATTTTTGGGCGTAGAATTGTAGATTTTAGGGTGACAGACTAAAATCCCCAATTTGGCTTTAATATTTAAGAACTAAAGCAAGAGTTAGCCTTCAGCGGAAGGGAAGTAGGAGCTCTGGAGTGGGAGCTAGTATCCTCCAAGCCTAGCCACAGATTTAGGGACTAAACTTGAGATTAACCAATGATTCTCTATAACACTGAATTAGGGTAGAGAATTAAAATTGCTCTTATTTGGCACAATACATGTTTAAATCATTTATCTCATCTCATTTTACCATAAACTATTTATAGTGAGGAGGATACTTTCTTAATTTTGAACTCTTCATCACAAAACTTTCTTTAGTCTTATTAAATTTAAATTTAAAGTTTAGAAACTAATTTAGTAAATTTCATTTCATTAGCATACATTAAAACCACTTAATCAACCTTGCAAACTAATTGCTTATAGTGGTAGACTAGAATAAGCCTAAGGGATTTCTTACCTCACTTTTTCGTGGAATCAATATTGGGGTTTTTAAGGAAAGCCCTATAATACTTGAAGCGATACGTGCACTTATGTAGAACTCCTAACGTGTGAACTATTTTATATATTTTATATAACATTTCTAATTTGCACATGAAGTAGTTAATATAAATTTAGTCAACTTGTTGGCCATATTTTTGAAAAACTAAATAACTGTGTAATTTTTGGATGGGTCAAGTTCTTGGCACTGTTATCGTGGATTTAAATTGACATAAAACAGGCAAAAAAACAACACACACTAGGGGAACATTAAGTTTTTGGCAACGTTGCCGGGGAAGCTTTGGTAAGAAGTTTGGGAGAATTTTAGTTAAACATATAAGACTTAGATTTAGAATTTATAGTATTATTATATAGTGTGTTTAATTATTGTGTGTTTATTTTAAGAAAATTAAAAACACAAAAAATAATTTTGATATATACATATTAGTTAAATCTTTAGATTTGTATGCATAGTTCAGGGCTGCAGACCTTAAATTTTACAAGTCAGATTTAGAAATGGCAGATCAATGATATATTGAATATTTAGATTTGGATTATAATAATTGTAGCTTTGAAAAGCTAAACCTCAAGAGACTGGCAAATTTTCAAGAAGATATGCTTACAATTTTAATTTCTCAGGTTGTAGATATTGAGAGGAAGTTGGATCAATACATATATTGATATGACCATGAGATACATAATTCTTACTCTGATTATTACGATCCAGGTTGAGAAAATCATTTAAATTTCAACAAAAATAATAATTTTGGAGGAGAAGACCAATTTTTGGAAGATAATCAATTTAATCGGACATGTAGATGGAATAATCATGGTTATTATAATGATGTACTTTCTTTACCTCATAATTTTAACTTCAACCCTAGAATGAGGAGAAGGATTTATTAGAAGATGTTGTTATTCAACTGGAGAGTGAGTTGGAGTGTCAAGGGACCACAATAAGGAATATGAAAAACCAATTAGGGAGGATTATTAACTCAAATAACAATCCTCCTTAATTTAACTTCAACCCATAGGATAATGAGAAGGAATTAATGTTAGAAGAGGTTGTGATTCAAATGATGAGATAATTGGAAAATCAAGAGGTTGCATTGAGGAATATAGAAAACCAACTGGGGTAGATTATTAATGAAATTAACAGTTATCCCCCCCAGATTTTACCTAGTGACCCTAAGATAATTCCTAAAGATATGAATGATGAGCAATATAAAGTTATTGAACTGATATTTAGAAGAGAATTCGAGGAGATGTTTCAAAACAACTTTGAGTTGAGAGATGAGGATAAGGATATTGAAAGACCAATGGAAGAGAATTCCTGAGGAATTATAAAGATATATAGAAAGACCACCTCCACCATTTAATCAGTACTAAGGGGAAGAATTAGAAGATAACTTGAAATATAAGAGTAACCTAGAAGAATTTGATCCAGAATCTAAATTATATAAAAAATATGATCCAAATTTTTATATAAAGATCCATTTCTTATAAATTTTAAGGATGATATTAATATGAAAATTGAGAAAATTATTAGAAGAATATTGGATCTACAAGGAAATATGAGGAATAATGATATGAATCAATCTGAAATGCAAGAGCTGAAAGAAAATTTAAAATTTTAGGATTTTGTAGGAATCCCTGGATCTGGAAAAGATTGGGTGATTTGTCAAGGATTACTTTAATGAAATTTTGATCCAAGTGGAATCATTTGTCGGGCTAAGAATGTTAAAAAAGTGCTTTATCAAAGGTAACCCATAGTTATCAGTGTGGTTTGATTTAGTGTGCTTGAGAGTTATGATCGTTAATGTTGTATTGTGTTTGTTTTAGTGTGGATTGGTTATTTTAATTAATGATTGATAGATGTTTGGATTGTTAGTGGTTTTATTTACTTTTTGTGTGTCATGAGGGAAGTGCTTTCTTAAGTTCTTTTTATTGTTATACTTGTATATTCTCTTGTACAAGTTTGATTGACAAGACCACTACAACTCAAGTCTAACCTGGACTTGAGTTTTACAAGAGACATCATGAATTTTAACAGTGACAGTTACATCTCAACTTTATTATTTCCTTTCTTTGACCTTGTTCTCATTTGATAGGAGTAGCTAACCTATTTGATGAGTAACATGTGGAAGATATTACACTATCCTTATAACTACTAGAGGTGTTTAATTAATGGGATATGGTGATGCCTGAGGTTGGTGCTCGAAAAACAATATAGGATAATCTTACCTTTGGAATTAGAATCTATAAAATCATTTATAAGTACCCAATATATTTGTGTAGTGATTTCATTAGAAATTGGAAGTAGGTTAGTGAGATGCGATGAGTTAAAGGAAAAATTGACCTAATTTATCATGTGTGATTGTGTTTGTGTTACAATAATATAAATATTTGGAGAACACATAAATATATATATATTCCTATGATAATAACTATCCTGCTTGTTAGACCTTTCTTTCAATTTTATCAAGCATGTTTAGTTTAGATTTACTATCTGCTACATGTTTTCTATCCTGATAAACAATTATAGTAGAAATTTTTGGTAGAGAAAATTTCTAAACTATTTTTCTTCCTACTTATATTTTCTGTACCAAATATTATACATGTTAAAATCAAGTTTGAAGGTAGGAAGAAAATAAAATTTTAAAGTGAGTATACTTCCTTTTAGTTTAGTATTATTGCATGCATGTTTTAGGCTAGATTTATATTCTCCTATAATCATTCTATCATGATTATGAATGTATATGAGTTTGATAGGATGTTATAGTAGTTAGTAGAATCAACTTTTACTTTTTCTTCCTCCTACATTTTACAGAATTGATTGCAAAATATTTAAAATTTTAAGTTTAGGGGGAAGAAAAATTTCTTTAAAAGAATGAAACAAAATTTTATTTGTCCTCAATTAGCTATATTTTAAAAATTTAATTTAACATGACCTTTGGTATTAAAGGCTAACTTTAGATAACTATATTTGTGTTTCTAAATATATAGTAAACTTAGGTAAAAGTTTTCAATAATGAAAGTTGATTCTAGAGTTAAGATATTTGGTACAAAATAATAACACTATGCTTTTTCAATTTAAAGTAAGGGAAATTATATTTTGAAGTATTAAGAATCTTAGAGTTTCATGTAAGAAGAAAAGAATGAGGCTTTATGGAAAATCTTCAAAGCTAATATGAATTTATAAAGTGATCGAATGTGAAAAGTTTTCAACTTTAAAAAAAGGATAGTGAAGTTCAAAATTATTAAAGGCTATTTAGATATAGTAATCCTCACATGAAAAAGAAAAAAAAAGAGAAAGAATTAAAAATGTTCCTTAAAAAAAAGAAAGAAAAAGAGAAGAAAAAGAAAAGAAAAGTACGTGAGGAGAAGTTTGAGGAGATGCCTAATAAAGAATTGGTTTCACTTGAATTAACTTGAGGAAGAATATTTTAATACATTTTTTTAAACTTGTATTTGAGTATTAGAATCCTTACTAATAAAGTTATTTTAGAATTAACGTGAGGAGAAGTATTAGAATCCTTACTAAATACATTTTTTTAAACTTCCCTCAAACTTAAAAAGAGCATTTCTTTTCCATATGTATATTCTAAGTGACTTTAATATGAATAGAGAATCAGAAATCTTCGACTTGATTACTATATGTTTTTATACATTAACTTTTAACTTATGTTGTTAAAATTTTTTCTTAATTTGTGCTATTATATTTATTAAACCAAATTATAGAAATTTAGAAGTTAAACTCTCTACCATTAGTCATAACTTTTATGTAGTAAATGTGTTACTTAAGGACAAGTAACAGTTAAGTTTGAGGGATTTTAAAACGCCTAGAAAAGTACGTGGGAAGTTATTTTGCATTTTTTTTATTTCAGAGACAAGAGATGGAGTTTTGGAGAAAAAGAAGCAAAAATGATGCAATTTAGAGCAAAAACGAGCAAGAAAGAAAATTATGTCCTAGCACATTTCGATATGTCTTTCTATGCTTAATATAATTTACACTTCCCACATATTTTTTAATGAAATTACACTTTAAATAGAGGTTTTTTTTCATGCTTATTTTGTAGGTCTATCTGTTAGGAACAAAACACAACTAAAATGGGGCGAAACGGAGCTAAAACAGAGCCAAACAGAGCAAAATAGTGGAGCTGCTGCAGACCAGCAGCGAAGGTACCCATACCAGCATCAACAGCGCCTTATTCTAAAGAAGTGAAAAATAGTGGCGTCGATGGAGCCCAGACCGACGACGACATCACGCGGGACGGCTGTGGTCTGATTTTTTTCGGATTTTGATGTTATAGAAGGCTCTAAAGTGATTCAAACACCCCATGAAGTGATTCAATGTATTTAGACACTTGGAGAAGGTTCTTGAATGAAGAGAAATGTCTTTGGGATGAATAGATTTTTCTCTTGGAAAAAAAGAGGGAGTTGGTGTCTCTTTAAAAAGGAGGGCTTGACACCTCTCATGGCGTGTAGGGGCTTGTGTGTGTGTGTGCGTGTGTGCATGGTTGTGTGTGAGTGTCTTGTAGAGTAAATTCTTTTCTGTGGAGAGGATCTTCTTGAAGAAATTGTAAGAGGAGAAGGAAGGTGAGAGGTTTCTTCTTCATTACACTTCTAAGAGAGAATTTAATGTTGATTGTAAAGAGAGAAAGTGCTGCAAGGGAACTTTTAGGGATTTGCTTGAGGAGTCTAAAATAAGTTGTGTTCTTTCATTACTTTATTTTGTAAACTTATTTTTTATAAAAAATATGTGCTTTTTCGTATCTTCCTCATGAGTTTTCAGAAGTTTTCTTTATCTTTCTCCCTACTCTGAGATATGGTGAAATGAAGAGATAATTTGGATGTGCCATTTTAAAATATAAAATAAATTGTGATGATTTTTCCACTCCGTTCTTAATTTACCTTTCGATCTGGCAAATTGGAATGTTAAAATTTTTTATGAAGCATATGAACCAGAAAATGGAGTATGAGTTCTACAATACAGTGAGAATCACATTTAGTTCTATGGAGGAGTATTTCATTCATGGAATTAAGTGCAAATAAATAGAGAAATATACAATGTTGGGTGTAGAATTGGAGATTTTGGGGTGACAGACTAAAATTTCTAATTTAGCCTTAGTGTTTAAGAACTAAAGCGAGTGTTAGCCTTCAGGGAAAGGGAAGTGGGAGCCAGTATCATCCTAGCCTAGCCATGGATTTACGGACTAAACCTGAGATTAGCCAATGTTCTCTATAACACTGAATCAGGGTAGAGAATTAAAATTGCTCCTATTTGCACAATACATATTTAAACCATTTATCTCATCTCATTTTACCATAAAATCATTTTAGTGGGAAGGATACTTTCTTAAATTTGAACTCTTCGTCACAAAACTTTCTTTAGCCTTAGTAAATTTAACTTTAAAGTTTAGAAATCAATTTAGTAAACTTAGTTTCATTAGCATACAATAAAACTACTTTATTCAACCTTACAAACTAATTGCTTATAGTAGTAGACTAGAATTAGCCTAAGAGATTTCTTACCTCGCTTCTTCGTGGGATCATAACTAGGGTTTTTAAAGAAAACCCTATTTTACTTGAAGTGATACGTGCACTTGCATAGAACTCCTAGTGTGTGAACTATTTTTTATATTTTATATAACTTTTCTATTTTGCACATTAAATACTTAATATGAATTCGGTCAACTTTTTGGCCATATTTTTAAAAAGCTAAATTGCTGCGTAATTTTGGGACGAGTCAAGTTCTTGGCACTGTTACCGTGGATTTAAATTTGCATAATATAGACGAAAAATAACACACATTAGGGGTGCATCAGGAAGCAATTGGACAGATTTTCCCTAAGGATTTTGCTAACCTCCCCTTTGGCCGTGGAGGGGCCAATTTAAAGTCATGGCTTCCTGGTGGAGCTCAAGGCTTGGCAGTGGGTCCTAAGGCTTGTTGAGGTGGAGTGTAGAAAGGCACAAGCATCCAAAGGGAGTGAGCCAAGTGAGGGTGTCCAATTTTTTTAGTTTTGGTCATTTGGGCTCCTTTAGGGTGACTATTTTTGGTGGCTGAGGTGGTGGCTAGCTAAGGTTCAGTCACTTCTTGGCTCAGGGAGGTCAGGGGGTGGCTAATGATGGTTAGCCCCTATTGGTATGGCATGATAGAGAAGATATTTCAAGTTTAAGAAAAAATTTCTTAAAATCCCTTAAATCAATGGACCATTGGTCCATATCTCATCTAGGGTGGGCTAGGTGGGTCTAGCATGGTCACTAGGATCCATTTGGTGGCCGTGGTGTCATTAATTTGGTCACTTTTGCATGGCATAGTCAATTTTAGTGCATGAGTTCAATTTGGGTTAAATTAGCTTGAAGTTTGGTTTGGATCTGGATAGCCATGACATTGGAATCAATTTATTGAGTAATTTGGCTTGGATGATTTTCACAAAGAGTTTAGAAAAGATTTGGAGTGATTTTGAGTTGATTTGGTGGGTCAATTTGATAGAATTTGGACATTTGATGAATTTGGGTATGTTGGGTTAGACTTGAGTTTGGGTTGGGCTAGATTTTGGAAAAATCAAAATTGATGGATGAAAATAGTCTATGGGAATATCATTAAGAGCTCTCAACATAAATTGGGTGTCAATTTTGGGGTTAGCGCATTCAATTTGGTGGAATTTGGGCACATGGCTAAATTGAGGTAAATTTGGGGATTTTAGATTTAAGTTTAAATTAGACTCAATTATGGGTTAATTTGACTTTGATTTGGTTTGACATGATTATATGCATGATGAATTTGAGTTTAGAATTGAAATTGGGGAAGATTCGAGTCAAATTGATGGACATTTGGGGTGAATTTGAGGAAATTGGGCCTTTAAGGGCAATTTGGAGATTTTGGTCAAAATGGTTGAATTAGGTTTAATTAAAGGGTCCAAATTGGTTTTGGAGACATTTGAAATGATTTTGAGCATTTTGAGAAAGTTTGGGCCACCAAGGGTACTTTTGTAATTTTGGCAAAATGAGGGGTATTTTAGTAATTTTGGAAATTTTGGGTTGTTTTGGCCAATTTGGGTGGTTTCAAATGGTTTAAGATAATTTTTGAACAAATTTGGGTATTATGGGTGAAATTGGGATTTTTGGCCAAATTTAGGGTTTGGGAGTGTTTAGGTAATTTGAATAAATTTTGAGGGGGGTACAAAGGCTAAGTTGGATATTTTGGTGGAATTGGGGTGCCAACCACCCTATATGATTCATGGACCAATGGAATCCCCATTTGGGTATGTACTGGTCTTAGCTAAACCCTAGCCTATGGCTAGAAGGTCTAAATGAGTCTCCCAAAGATAGAGGAATCAAAGTCAACAAATTTTTGGGTTTAGTGTTGTGAGCGAAAGTGAGTGCAAGTGAGTGAACTAGCTCCAAACCTACACCCAAGGTCAACCTTAAGGCCAGATAGTCCTATGGGGATTCCCCTTGAGCTTCCTCATTTTGACCCTACTTACTAAGTGCTAGAGGTTAGGATTAATATGTGGAACTTCAAGTTGAGCAAAGAATGGTTTAGAGTTTATAATGGTGAGGGTTCCTTTTCTAGTCCTATTTTCCATTGGGGTTATCAAGAGGAGGCCTATGAAATTTGATTTCCTAACCTTTAATTTGTCTAGATCTTCTGTTGCAAGGATTTTAGTGGAAAGGGGTATTGTCTTACAAGAAGTGAAGGAAATCTGGCTGGGAACAACACATAATGGGTATTGACAGCCTATAATTATGGAGTAAAGAATTTATTACTGTGGGAATTGAAAAATTTTGGACATATCCCTTAGTAGTGTTTAAGACTTCATCCATGGCTAAAGCCTAATGTTCATGTTCACTTTCATGCTGAGGATATGGATAATAACAAAATACAAGAGGCTACTGCATCAACTATGTAGAGGAAGAGTGTTAATATTTAAAATAATTTAAATAAGGACTTAAATGCTGAACAACTCTAGTTGGAAAGCAACAGTTTGGAACTAGAGGATAAGACAAATAAGGTGGGAGATACATTACATCAAATTGATACAACTCCATCAGAATCCTTGAGTGAAATAGTGGTTGTTTTAGAAGTGCTTCCTCCGGAAATAAGTTATCCAATGTTACCGTAGAATGATGATACTGAAAATACTAAAATTAACGAAGATGTAATTACAGTTTGGAGACAATCTCTGGAATATGGTTGGGCAGTCCGGAAGATGAGAAGGAAAAGAAGAGGTCCATTAGAGCTGAGACATTTACCATAAGAGAATATTATAGTGGCAAGAGGTTCATTATATAATCAATGGCCTTCTTCCTACTCTAGGCTCAGTAGAGCAAGGAAATTCATCCATCATTATTAATATTTTATGTTTGAATTTTAGGGGAATTGCTAGCTCTGGTTTCCTTAGCATATTACTTCAACTAAATAGGGTTTATAATTTTTGGGTGATGGCCTTGTTGGAACCCTGGTACATAAAAATCAGAACTAAATAATCAGGAAGTTTTAGTGGTTTCAAAGCTTTGCCAATTCCAATAACAACATATGGCTATTTTGTAGAAATGAAATCAGCTACAGAATTATCATAGACAATCCCCAAATTTTTCATTTGGAATTCACACCGAAATATTTTAAAGGTAGTGCTACATTCATTTGTGCAGGGTGTTTTAGTTCTAAGAAGGAAGAATTGTGCTTGAATATCATTAACATTAGTAAAAATATTCAACGTAATTGGATTATGGGAGGTTACTTCACCAACATTACAAATCCTACTAAAAAAATGGTAGTAGAATGTTTGACCTTAGTAGTTCATTAACATTCTCCAATAATATTACTGTAGCAGGTCACTTTGATTTAGGATTTCAAGGCACTCCCTTCACATAGAGAAGAGGAATGATCTTGGAAATATTGGATATACTCTTAGCGAACAAGCATTTGACTTTCTGACCTACTTTCTTACTTAAGTTTTTTATAGTTTGAATATTATGTCTTTACGTTATTACCATAAGAACTTCCACCTCCCTATGGGATCGATACTTAAGACTCCATTAGAGCCCTTTATTACTTGAGCAATACGTATACTTGTGTTTTTAACCTAGTGCCGATTTGAAATTGAAAGTACACCTTAAGTCACTAGGAGTGGTAGCTTTAACTATTTAAAAAGAGAAAACTGATTATACTGAAGTAAGTTTTATCTTGAATGATCTGCATATTTCCTAGTATAGCTGTCGCGTGTGTTGTAGTGTTGGAAACATTTATAGCACACACAAATTCCCACATCACATGCCCTAGCTAATCCAAATCAATGCAAAATGTTAGGGACTTGCTTATGGACCTTAGGAACCACTTTGACCATAATATTCACATTGAAAGAAAAGTGTATCTAAATTGATCCCTAGCCTCACTAAAGGCCTTCCTAACCCTGCCAAACCCTAAAAATCACCTTGAACAGTGGTTTGTCCTTTCGATCCTAAAATTTGATGACACCTTAAAATGATTAAAATAATATGGTCCTACTGATCCACCTAAAAATTACCTATTTTTATGTACATTTTATGCTCAATTTTTTTTAGAATATTATGCTTTAATCAAGGGTATTTTAATGATTTTGGTTGCAGGTGCAAGAAAAAGAGTTTATGAGCAAAAAGGATCAAAAAGGAGAAAATTGGGCTAAATTGAAGAAAAGTATCAAACCAGTTGATCTAGCACTTAGGTGTCAAATGTAAAAATTGGTTGACGCCTAAGCGTGACGGTTTGGCTCCTAGGTGCCATGATTATTTTTTAAAGGATTCTTTCAATGAGGTCAAACTTTGAAGAGATGTTTGAAGCAACGCTTGGTCATTTTGCAAGCTCTCTAAATATGGATTAATTCTAAGGGGTAAAGGGGTTCTAATCTATAGATTCTCATGGTGTGTGAGTGTGTTAAGCATGTGAGAAATTTTCTTTGTAAGTCTTTATTATTTTTGGAGTCTGTGAGTCTTTTAACTGGTGTTGGAGTCAAAGAAGTCAGAGAACATCAAAGGAGTGCTTGGGCGAACATTCCAAATATGTCTTTGTATCTTTGTATTTAAATTTTGTACTTTGAATTGGGGTTTTATAAATATGTTTTGTTTTGTTATCCCCATGCTTCATTAGTAGTTCTCTTTCTTTCTCCTTGTAGTATGAAGTAATTAAGTAAGTGATTTTAATTTTATTAGAACAACTTTTATTTCTAGAAATTATGATGATATTTTTATTAATCCTTCATTTACTTTACAATTTGACTACTTGAATTGTTAAAACCTATTGTGGAACTTACATACCAGAAAGGGCTAACATTTTTTGACTTATAAGTATCACATTCTACCTTGGAAATAACAGTTGTGATTGTCCAAAGAGGGTGCAAATATATACGGAGATAAGATTTGATGGGAGTAGAATTAATGTTTCTTGAGTGACACGTGAGATTATTTAATCAATTTGGTCTAAATATTTGAACTAAGGGTCACTGGTAGGTCCTATAAAGAGGGCATAGTGGGTAATCTAAGAGTGAGAAACCAGAACGTACCCAACACCACTATACACGTCGACACAAACTTTAGATTAGTTAACGTTCTTTGTTCAATTCAAAAGAATTAAATAATAGGTATGCTCCTATTTGTCACAATACCACATTTTAATTTTCTAATTAATTTTGAAATCCTACAGTGATTATGAATTATTGGCAAGGAGAAAGTCTCTTCTTATATATTGTCTAAATCATTACATTTACTTTTACTTGCATGTTGTAAAATTTAGTAAACTTAATTTTCATCTTCAGATAGTTGCTGTAATCTTAAGTTAAGTTTTCTTAAAGTCAAAATTCTTGTATTTCATTTTATTGTTTTCTTGTTTTCAGCTTTCTTGTGGGATCAATATTTGATTTTTTAAGGAAAACTCTATATTACTTGAAATGATCGTATACTTGCATACTACCCCTAGTGAGATAACTATTTCTTTAATTTTTATCATATTACATTTATTCTCACTAGCCACTAAATATAATTTAGGTCAAGTATTTGGTATATTAAGGAATATTGAATATTTGTGTAATTGCGGGTCGGGTTAAGTTATTGGCGTTGTTGTCAGGAAAGCGACGGAAAAACAAAACTTTAAAGAAAATATCTTTTTTGAAATTTACTATGAAACTTTATTTTTGATTACTGAAAATTTTAGTTTTTGATTACTTGAATTTTTCAAAAATTAAAAAAAAAATAAAAATATTACAAAAATCGAAATTACAAAAAATTTATAAAAATTTATAATAACGTAAAAATAAAAACAATAATTTTATCTTTTTGGGTTGCTTTTGTAATTTATTTTTGAATTTTACTCTTTGTATGTGAATTTTAGGATATGAAGGTTTAGGACCTCACGATTTTAAATTAGAAAGAGCCATAAGAAGAATTTAAAATTAAAAACCAACTTCAAAATTTTCAAGAAATGACAAACACATCACAAAATAACATTAAAAGTTTTACTAATAAAAATGAACATCAAAATTTACAAATATCTTTAAGGGATTATGCCAACCCTATGACAGAAGAAATTCACTTACGTTTTCAAATCTTTGTTAAAGTGGCTAACTCATTTGAACTTAAACCCGCAATAATACAAATGTTTCAAAATAATCAGTTTGGGGGGACACCAACTAAGGATCCTAATTTCTAGCTTGCAAGTTTTCTAGAACTTTGTGCTACATTCAAATATGATGGTATATTGATGTTGACTTACTACTTATACGCAATAGTATAACATTGTCTCTGATTATATTCTCACTTATATTTCCTTACTTTGCAACGGAGTCAAAATTTGATCTCGAAGCAAGTAAGAATTTAACTCTGTAATTTATATATTAGGATACCATGCAAATATACGTATTGTTATCCAGTAATATTTGACTTTTATATTAAAGCCTGAGTATTGAACCCACAAGAAAATACACATTATGCTCTATTGAACGACAAAATTTTCTATTTAAAAAAAACAATTACTTAAACTAGAGATGTTTTTGCAATAATTAAAATTCAAATCTTTTTGGTATTTTGGATATTTTAACAAAATAGTAACAATTTAAAAAGATAACTTGAGTTTATCTAAAAGAAAAGCACTGAATTTAAAAATATCTTTCTCCTCATCATGAATCAGTAATAAGCATAGGAATTCTGTTGTGGTAGTATGAAAATTGTGTTATGGCAAATAAGAGCAGTTATATTCTTTACCCTTACTAGAGATGCTATAAAGAACATTGGCTAATTTAAAGTTTGAATAGTTTTGAAGACCGGTTAGGCAGGGAAAATACCAGCTCTCACTCTAGAGTTCCCTTGCTTCCTTCCACCTGGGGGTTAGCATCTCGTATCAGAACCTAAAATAATAAATTATGTGAGGGGCTTTGACCTGTCACTTTGAAAATAATAACATACGAATAAGCCAAATCAAGAAGTAAATGAAGTTCATTGATTTAAATCATCACAAATTCTTCCAACAATAAAGATCAATACTCTCCACAAATTCTATCCAACACTTTAATTACTTATCATTTTAAGGAGAAGATAATGAATATTACTCAGAATCCACGGAGAAAACAAAACAACACTTTAGTTTAAAAGTAGAAATCATTGTCAAACCAACAAGAAGTCTCGAATAAAACTAAAAGTAGTTCAAAATGAAAGATAAAAACTTGACTCAAATCATCCACCAAACTCTTGAACTTTCTTTGAATCTCTTCTCTCTTAGAACGCTCTCAAAATAAACTAAAAATGAAAAGGATAAAGTAAATTTGTTATGCCTGAAAATCTTTCCAAATCTCTCTCCTTTCCAACACTTTCAAAACTTTCAAGCACTTTTTCAGAACTTTCAAGCACACTTTAAAAATTTTCAACTTCCTTCTTTTATAGATCTTCAAGAGGTGCTTTGATAACTCTTCAAAATGTGTCCCAATTCGATGTATTCTCCGAAGGATGCCTCCTTTCATAGGTCTTTTAATAATTTTTTTTTGTTTCTAGTGGTCATAACCTTGTTTTTAGACAATATGTGCCTCTAATGCCCCTTCAAAATTCGACCAAATGAAGAAAACTGCCAAATAACTGCCTATGGTGCTTAAGTGCCGGGCCTCTGGTGCTTAGGCGCGGACTTCTCTGTGTAACCGGCGCTTAAGCGCCGGATCTGGTGTTTAGGCGCCAAAACAGTTTAGCACAATTTTTGCCTCTTTACTTCAGATTTGATCCTTTTTCACTCCTTTTAGCATTTTTCACCTTTTTACTTGTACCTAAAAGAAAAACACACAAATACCTTCTATTAAAGTGCAATATCTTAAAAATAGGTATAAAAATGCGTTTAAAAACACTATATATTTTAGGTGTATCAAAATCCCCCAAACTTAAAACGTTACTTGTCCTTAAGTGACACTTAAATCTTTAAAAACTAAATAAGTATGATATGTATATGAGTTTCTTTAAGAGTTACTAAAATTTAGATTTAGAGATATAAGGGTCCAAATTTACCTTTAAATCTTTAAAAACCAACATAAGTAGATAATGTATATGAGTTTCTTTAGAAGTTACTAAAATTTTGATGTAGAAATATAGTAGTCCAATTTAGAAAATATTCAGTAAATGAGACTAACTTAAAGTTTAGAAATTTTTAATGTTAAGAAAGATGAAGATATGAGTTCCTATCTAATTCATAAATATTGTAGATTATTCAAGTTTAGAATTTAGTCCTTTTATTATCTCTACTTTAAAAAAGAATTATTAAGAATAATTTTACTTACTATATTATATCCTTAAGCTTAAGAGTTTCTCAAGTCTCATACTTTAAAAAGTTCAAATGTGGAACCAATTTTTGATTTGACACTAATCCTCAAGCTTCTCCTCCCTTGCTTTTTTTATTTTTTCTTTTTTTTTTCTCTTTCTTTTTTCTTTTTCTCTTTTTCCTTACTTTTCTTTTTCAGGTACGGATTACCATAACTGGATAGGCCTTTAATAGTTTTTAATTCCACTTCTCTTTTCTTAAAGCAAAGCCCTGATATAAATCTTTTACTTATAAATATAATAATAGTTTTGAAAATTATTTTTAACAAAAGAAATTTAAGTATTAAAAATTAAAGTCTAAATTTTTAAATTTTTCAAAAATTCATTTTTTGTACTAAAAGATAGTTACTTATATTAAACATTTTCTACACTAAAAACTTTTAACTTAAAGTTTTTCTTCATTACTAAAAATTTCAAATAAAATTTCTTTCTCATTTCTAAAATCAAATTTGACTTTCCTAATATAACTTCATATACATGATCATTTTTCTTTTAAAATCAAATTCACTTGTACCACATCTAAGAACAAATAAAATTCAAGTTTTGAAAAAAATTTTCATTCCCCCCCAAACTTACATTTTTAACAGATTAAATAGTTTAGCAGTAGATATATATAAGTAGAAATGAAAATTGAAAGAAAATGCTTATAGTAAATTTTATATCCTAAGTATACAAGTATAGAACTAAAAATAGGAGTAAAATTATTTTTTGATTAATTTTCTATCATTTTCATTTCAATTTAACATGTAGAGATTAAATAGACTTCTAAGTAGTGGGTACAAACATAAAAATAAACTAACACACTAGCTTTGACTTCATAGTCTCAACATAAAAACAAACACACTAACAAGATAAAAGAAAAATACAGGGTAGCAATTTACTAAGTTTAAAATTTTAAAACTAAAGTTAGCAAGATTTTTAACTTTTTAAAAGACATAGAATCAAGTTCAATCCTTAACTAACTAACACTGTACTAAACACACAACAACAATTACTACCCCAGCATTTTAAAATAAACTACTAACAAAACACAACATCACAATACAATTAAACAAAATAACAGTCTCATACATCACAAAACCTAAACTAACACAAACATACATGTCTAGGTTCCAAAGCATAAGAACACATCACATCACATTTCTCAAGTCCAAATAAACACATAAATGCAAATGTAGCTATCCAAACTATATAGTCCATATCATAATACAAACATAAAAATAAATCTCATAGTCCTACTCATCATTCTCAAAACCACGACTATCCCACACATGTGCAGGCTCATAATCAGGGTATCTAAGATATGGAGGAAATTTCACTCCTTGGTTAGCTCTAATGAGGCTCTCCAAAGATGAGTGAAATTTCTCTTTATAATCACTTTTTTTTCTAATACACCTATCAATATGTTCTTCAAAATGCTTTAACTTCTAAACTTTATCAACCGTATAATTAATATTGTCCATCATTCTCTGTAATAATTGATATTGTCCATCATCCTCTGTAATAATTAATCCCACACTTGCAGTAGTAGTAGCAGTGGTAGAACTGATGATAGTGCGATATATCAAAGCTTCTATGTTGATAAACTTTCTATCCTGGATACAATAATTTAACTTTGCTCTCTCTCTGGTAACTTCACTGAGATGATTTGTTGGTAATAGACGGGCATAAATAAAATAGTGTCATGCTTTCAAAGGTGCACTTAACTTTGATGTGAAAAAATTGACTCTCCTCTCATTTGTGATCTTCCAGAGTCCTCTTCCAACAGTTAAATAAGATATAATCTCCTCTAGCTCTGTCTCAGTCGGACTATAATTCTGATTAAAATTTAAAGTATCTGATGGCAAATGGTAGAACAAATTGATTACCTCAGTTGAAAAAGGTACCAACTTTGCTCGAACCATGATTTTATCGTCTTCAGCTTCAAAGAGGTTGCATAAAAGTCCCTAACAACAGATATAACTGCAACAACAGAATTGTTCCAACTCTCTACAAACCATGAGATCTTCCACAGATCAACCTGGATTCTTAAAACAACACTCCTATATAAGCTTTTGTGATTGCATAGCATCACTATACCTATCTTGAGCTTTTGAACTAACAAATTTGCTCTAGACAAAAGGGCTCTTTCCTTTACTCCTCTTCATTCTTGGTGTCATTCTACAAATTTATAAAATTCCAAAAATAACTTTAAAAATCAAGTCTAAACTACTAAACTAAACTTCCAAAAGCTTAAACTACACTTCCTATGCAATTTCCATAGATTTTCCACATTTTTCACTATGAATAGTGAATTTTTGAATTCTTCCAAATGTACACAAAATATATTGTGAAAATCCAAAATTTTTGCATAGAAGTAAAGTTTTTGCCTTAAGAAATTTAAATCTAGCAAATTTTCCTTGATTCCACCAAGAAATCTCCACTTAATAGTGTGCCCTAGCTCTCCAAAATCGTGATTTTGAGAGGTTTAAGGTGACAGGAGGGTGAAAATTGACAATTTTTGGGTTAATTTTTTTCACTTTTAACCGTTCGCAAACCAGTTTTCATGAACCGACACTTAAGTGCGGATAAGTGGCACTTAAGTGCCTGCCTCTCGGGTTACTTCACTTTTAAGTGTGAGATGTGACACTTAGGCGCCCTTGCACGATTTTTGAAAATTTTGAACTTAAGTAAAATGCACTATTTTCCTAAGTATACCACCCCTAAATGGTCTCATAACACCTACATGACTATTTATATCTCCTTTAACTTTCCTCTCTCTCTCAAAATTCTCTATATAGCTCAATTCAATTCGAAGCTAAAAATAACACTAATTTTCACACAAACAAATGTATATTTTTATTCACAAATAATTACAAGTACATATTAAACTTAATTCTCACTCAACATAGTCTCGGATGAGAAAATTTTCTAAGCACAAACACTTAACAAACATTCACAATTAAACACATAAAAGCATAAACACTAAAAAACAAGACTTAAACACTAACACATAAACACAACGACTTTTAACAAACAAACTCAGACATAGAACTTAATTCCACTCTTTCATTTGATGGGACAAACTCCGGTCTTTCATTAGTCCCTCCTAGGGCAATCAAAATATAAAGTTGATAAAACGGACGGTGGCGATGAGCTCTGATACTATCTTCTTCAATCCATTTCTTCTGAAGAAAGATTTCTTTATCTGCTTCCTCTATATAACTAGTATGGCTAAATTGCATTTTTAATTACCATTCAATATGCTCAAGATGTGCATTAATTTGAATTACCTTGGTTTCTAAAAAATCCATGGTAGTCTCAATTTTGTTGATCTTTTCTGGTATTCCTTCGATACTAACGGGTATGAAATCGTTATACATCTCTTGTGCAGTTTGACTAATGAATCTCTTCCCCGTGGTCTCTTCCTTCTTCTTCAAATCCATCTCCCATAAAGACATCTTATCAAAATCTCTCTTTCTCTCATAGACTTTAGGGCTGAAATTGATCTAGGGCGAAGCTTTTTCAGTAAACCCTTCTATTTATAGACCTAAATCTCTCTAATAACTTCTAGGCACGTCTTCGAACTGCCTTGGCATGTTTATACAAACCAATTGGTGGTTAACCTTCAAAAATCTTAATTTAGCACATGTTTTTTTTAAATTCTGTGCTTAAGCGCTAGTGCATGTTTTTGCACCAGTCAACTAAACGCCCAAATTCTCATTCTAACATGTCTAGGTTACTAAATAAAGTCTTAAAATCAATACTAACACATAATAGTCTAAGAAATACTACCCCAATTTTCTTAATCACACACAAAAAACATTCAAAGCAAAAAACATGATAATTATGGGTTGCCTCCCACAAAGCGCTTGGTTTGACGTTGTCAGCCCGACGTAACTAATGCTTATTCTAGGTTACTCAACATCATTCCTTCATTAAATTCATACTAATCCCCTATAAAATAAGGTTTCAGTCTATGACCATTCACTTTAAACACAATCAATCTTAGGATCTTTAATATCCATAGCTCCACAAGGATAAACTTTAATCACAATAAATGGCCCCATCCACCTGAACTTAAGTTTGCCTGGAAATAATATTAACCTTGCATTATATAGCAAAACTTGTTGCCCAGGCTAAAAATTTTTAGTAAGAATCCTTTGATCATGACACTTCTTCATGGACACTTCTTCATGTTATCTTTGTAAATCTTAGCACTTTCATAAGATTCATTCCTTATCCCTTCAAGCTCTTTTAATTGCAATAATCTTTTCTCACTAGTATCTTTCAAATTATAATTGAACTCTTTAATCACCCAATAGGCTTTATGCTCTAGTTCAACTAGTAAGTGATAAGCTTTCCAAAATATTAACCTATATGGGGACATTCCTGTAGGAGTTCTATATGCATTCTTATAAACCCACAAAGCATAGTCAAGTTTGACTGACCAAGCCATTTTTGTTGGATTCACAAATTTTTCCATAATCCTTTTAATTTCTCGATTGCATAATTTAGCCAAACCACTTGTTAAGAATGATAAGTAGTAGCAATTCTATGATTTATATGATATTTCTTTAATAATTTCTCCATTATGGAATTTTTGAAATGACTTCCCTCATCGGTTATGATAACTCTCAGCATCCCAAATCTATAAAATATGCTCGTTTTCAAAAACTTTGCAACACTTTGAGCATCATATTGAGGTAAAGCAACGCCTTCTATCCGTTTAGATACATAGTCCAATGCTAACAATATATATAGATTTCTGAAAGATGGTATAAATGGTCCCATGAAATATAATCCTCAAACTAAATTTCCGAAAGATGGTATAAATGGTCCCAGGAAATCTAATCCCCAAACATCAAATATTTTTTTTTTGAAAGATGGTATAAATGGACCCATGAAATCTAATCCCCAAATATCAAATATTTCAACGTTCTAGCGTATAATTAAGGGGCATCTCATTTCTTCTAGAAATATTGCCTACTCGTTGACATCTATCACAAGTTTTAATATATGCAATAACATCTCTAAAAATAGTAGCAATAGAATCTAGTTTGTAAAATTTTGTATGCAGTTTTATCAACACCAAAATGTCCCCAAAATCAGAATTATGACATTTTTGGATAATTTCTTAAGTTTCTTCTAATGGTACATATCTTCGAATAATTAGATTTTTTCCTTGTTTATATAAGAATGGGTCATCCCAAAAATAAGTCTTAGCTTCATAAATAAATTTCCTCTTCTGTTGGTATTTCATTCCATAGGGTATAATATCACTAACAAGAAAGTTCACAATGTTGGCATACCACAGAACATGCCACTCATTAATATTAAACAATTTTTCATCTGGAAAATGTTCAATAATTTCTTTTACAAAATTGAGTGGTTTTTCTAACTCAATCCTGGACAAATGATCAGCAATTTGATTTTCAGTTCACTTTCAACCTACTATTTCAAAATCAAATTCTTACAAAATAAGAATAAATCTAGTAATTCTAGGTTTAACATCCTTCTTTTTCATTAAGTACTTAATAGCAGGATGATCTGTATGCACTACACAATGAGTACCAATTAAGTATGATCAAAATTTATCAAAGACATATACTATTGCTAGTAACTCTTTTTCAGTGGTTGTATATTTGATTTCAGTTTCATTAAGATTTTTACTAGCATAGTAAATTACATTAAAAAATTTATCATATTTATGTCTTAAAAAAGCTCCAATTGCATAATTACTAGCATCACCCATCAATTCAAAAGGTTTTCCATAATCTGGTGAAATTATAATTGGTGTAGTGACTAATTTTTCTTTTCATAATTCAAAAGCTTTTAGCCATTCCTCATCAAAATTGAAAATTGCATCTTTCGCCAGTAAATTGCATAAAGGCTTAACAATTTTTGAGAAGTGTTTGTAGGATCTAGCATGTCCTAAAAACTCCTAATTCCCCTTACATTTGTTGGATAAGATAAATTAGCAAACACTTGAATTTTAGCAGGATCCATTTCCATTCCATTTTTTGATATTTTATATCCTAATACAATTCCTCCTGCTATCATAAATTTGCATTTTTCTTAATTAAGGACAAAATTTGTTTCTTCGCAGCGCTTAAGAAATTTTGATAAATGTTATAACCATGAGTCAAATGAAGTTCCAAACCCTGAAAAATCATCCTTAAATACTTCAATCCCTTTTTCAAGTAAATCACAAAAGATTGTCGTCACACATCTTTGGAATGTAGTAGGGGCATTATAAAAACCACAGGATATTCTTCTAAAAGCAAAAGTACCATAAAGACTAGTAAAAGTTATTTTCTCATGATCCTCAGAAGCTATTTAAATTTGGTGATAACCAGTATATCCATCCAGAAAATAAAAGTATTTATGCCCAGCTAGTCAATCCAGCATTTGATCTAGAAAGGGTAGTGGAAAATAATCTTTCATAGTGGCAAGAATTTATTTTCTATAATCAATGCATATTCGTCACCTTGTAACTTATCTAATAGGTATTAATTCATTATGTTCATTCATAGTCACAGTTACTCCTCCTTTCTTAGGAACACAATGACTTGGACTAAACCATGCACTATCTGAAGTAGGCTAGATAATTCCAGTATTTAACCACTTTAAAATTTCCTTCATAAAAAATTCTTTCATAACAGAATTCAATCTCCTTTGAAGATCAACCTTAGGTTTATAGTTCTTTTCCATACGAGTTCTATGCATACAAATTGAAGGACTAATTCCCTTAATATCAGTTATTGTCCATCCAAAGGCTTTCTTAAAATTTTTCTGAATTTTCATCAATCTATCTTCTTCTTCCATCGTTAACTTTAACAAAATTATAACAGTTAAAGTAGTGGAATATCCTAAAAAGGCATATTTTAAATGAACAGGAAGTAACTTCAACTCAAGCTCAGGAGGTTTTTCTATTGATGGACAAAATGATTTATCTTTGACTATTATGTCCAAAATTTCAAAACTTTCTCAAACATAGTTTGAATCTTCCTTAAAAAGATCTTCACATTGATCTAATTTCTCTTCTAGCTTGTGTTCCAAATATTGTACTTCAGATTTTTCTTCATGATTAGTTCTGAAATGACATTCACTCGGATATCTTATAACATTCATTCTATAACATTCTTCATCTTTACTTTTTGCATGATATTTCATTGATCCTAAAATGTTGAAAGTAACAGTTTGATCATTGATGCACATTGTTAATTCCTTTTCTGTACATCTATCATTGCTCTTCTTGTGGCTAGGAAAGGTCTCCCTAAAATGATAGGTATCCCTTTATCTTCCTCCATATCTAGCACAATGAAATCAATAGGAAAGATAAATTGATCCACTTTTACTAGGACATCGTCTATAACTCCTTTAGTGTATGTTATTGAATGATCTGCTAACTGCAGAGTTACAGTAGTAGGGGTTATTTATTCTAATTCCAATCTCTTAAATATTGATAATGGCGTAAGGTTAATGCTTTCACCTAAATCACATAAATCCTTCCCATAAAATCTATCTCCTATTGTACATGGAATTGTAAAGCTACCAGTATCTTTAAGCTTTTCATGAAGCTTCTTTTGATATATAACATTGCACTCCTCACTAAGTGTAACTATTTAATTATCTTCAAACTTCATTTTTCTGTTGAGAATATCCTTCATAAACTTTACATAGCTCGGTATTTGTTCTAAAGCTTCAGTAAATGGAATATTAATTGTAAGCTTCTTAAAAATCTCTAAATTTTTTTAAAATTACTTATCCAACTTCTGTTGACGAAGCCTCTAAGAAAATGGTGATGGTGGTTTTTCTAAATCAATTTTAAGTGGAGAAATAGGTCTTTCAGAATCTTTTGGAGCATCCTCTTTTGATTCTTCAATTTCTTCTCTCTTTACTTCAGTTTCTTTTTGAATCCTACCTTGTAACTCTCTTCCGCTTCTAAGTTGAACGGCTTTTACTTGCTCTTTATTTTGGTCTTTTGGATTTATTTCATTATTATTAGGAAGTGTCCCTTGGGATCTATTACTTAATGAATTTGCAATTTGTCCAAGTTGATTCTCAATATTTCTAATTATAGCTCCTTAACTTTGTAACTGATTTCCCATTTATAACACTACTTCTTCTATAGATAACTTCTTCTTCTTAAATTGTGTATTAATGTTGAAACTTTGAGGATAAGTAGATCTATAATTATTATTCCCTTGGTTGTTCCAGTTTTTCAATGAGTTTTCTTGGTTGTTCCTCAATTGCGGATTATTACCACCCATAGTATTATTCCAGTAAGAGTTGGGATGGTTCTTCCAACCTGAGTATAATAATTTGAATATGGGTTATTCTGCTTGTTATTTATAGCATTCAAAGTTTCTAATGATGCTTGAGAATCTACCATTTGGCCTAATAAATTCTCTTCAATCATGGAAATTGGTTGAGAAAAATTCATTCCAAATTGGTCCAACTTCCTTGAAATTGCAGAAACTTGATTTGCTAACATAGTAAATGCATCATATTCATGAATATTGGCTACTTTCTTTGGGTTTACCCTCTCAGAAGGCTATTGAAAATTATCGGTAGCCATTTCTTCAATTAAAGCTTAAGCGTCATGAAATGGTTTTGACATCAATGAACTACCAGTAGTGGCGTCGATAATAGATATAAGAGATCCAACTAATTCATTATAAAAAGTTTGATTTATTAACCAATCTAGTATAGCTTGGTGTGGACACTTTCTTTATAGTTCTGTAAATCATCCCCATGCTTCATAAATAGATTCCTCTTCAAACTGATTAAAAGATTTAATATCATTTTTAAGCTCGCTGTTTTTTATGATGGAAAATATTTAGCAAGAAATTTTTGTGCTAAATCACCCCAAGCTCTGATAGATCCAGGTGCTAATGAATTCAACCACATCTTAGCTTTATCACTTAGTGAGAAAGGAAATAAGCTAAGTCTTATGACATCATCTGATACACTATCATATTTAAATGTAGCGCACAATTCTAAAAGTTTGGCAAGATGTAAATTTGGATCTTCAGTTGGTGATCCCCTAAACTGATTATTTGATGCCATTTTGGATAATAGCAAANTCCAAATTGGTCTAACTTCCTTGAAATTGCAGCAACTTGATTTGCTAATATAGTAAATGCATCAGTTTCATGTGTTGGCATCAATTTTTGGATGTCATAAGTGTAGGGTGTTCACTTGTGATCAATGAAAATTTGTTATCGCACTGCGCGTGAATTTAGCTCAAATTGGCTCGTTCGTCAGCATAATTATCCAGATGACCTCGGACGACAAAACGGACCACATGAGTGTGTCTGAAACGCCGATTTCATCTACAGAGGATGTCCACTTTGCTATGGCTCCACAAGCGGGCCAAAAATGTGTGAATTACCATTTTCATCAAATCATAAAAAAAATGGTTTTAACGACCCCAAATGATGTCCAGAACGTCGATTTTGCTTAGGGAGGATGCTCACTTTACTGCGGTAGCGTGTTCGACGAAGATGCACGGTAAACTCTAAATAATAATAATAGTATTAGTATTATTATTATTATAATAATAAAATATTATTACTATTATTATTATTTTTTTACCAGCCATGTCTCTTCCCAAAAAGGCTGATATTTTAGGTGTATAAAACAAAATGTGTATAAAAATACTATATTTTAGGTGTATCAACTATGCAAGTATACATATCGTTATCAAGCATATAGGACTTTTTGATTAACCCCCAAATATTGAACTCACAAGGAAGACTGCAGTATGCACTTTAAAAAAATTTTAAATGAAAAAAATGTACTTAACAAAATCTTCTTACTTAAACTTAAGATGCTATAATAGAAATGAAAATTTAATTTTTTTTGTAATTTTTTGTTTATGAAAATAAAGTAAACAACTAATTATCTTAACTAAATATTTATGAGATGAAGACAATATAATTAAAATATCTCTTTCCTTATCATGAATCAGTAATAAGTAAAGATATTTTGTTGTAGAAGTATGTTAAATGTGTTGGCTAAATAAGAGCAATAATATTATTTACTCTTACTAGAGATGTTATAAAGAATATTGACTAATCTATAGTTTGAACAGTCTTGAAGACCGATTAGGCAGGGAATATACTAGCTCTCACTCTAGAGTTCCCTCTTTTCCCTCCACCTGAAGGCTAACATCTGGTATCAAAACCTAAAACTATAAATCAAATTGGGGGATTAGCTTGTCACTCTAAAGTCCTCTAATTCTACACCCTTGAAAATTTTATTTTCCTTATTTATTTGCACTCAACCCCATGAACTACATTCTCATTCATGAAATCAATATGTGATTCTATCCATTTGTTGACTGAGACAATATCATCTCTGATCTTACATGTTTTCACAATAGTTATTAACATCTTAATTGGCCAAATCAAGAAGTAAATGAAATGCAAGGTTTCAAATCATCACAAATTCTTTCAATATTGAAGTCTAATACTTCACACAACTTCCTTTAAATACTTAATCACTTATCTTTTTAAGGAAAAATATAAAGAAAACTACTCAAAATTTATGGAGAAAACTCAAGCACACATGAGTTTAAAAGTAGAAATCATGCACACAAACAAGAAATCTAAATTAAAACCAAATTTTGTCACAAAGATAAACACTTATCTCAAATCCTCTCCACCAAATGTCTTAAAGTTCCTTTGAATTCTCTTCTTTCACTCACAATACAAACTAACACTCAAAATAAAAAGAAAGTGGCCTGCGGCGGCGACGACGGTTACTTGGATGAATGATGGCTATGGATGTCTAATGACTGGCCTCTTCTCTTGATGATCTAGGTCTACTTTAATAAAAATCCAAAAGGTGCATTGGTGTCTCTTGAAAATCTATGTGTCTCCATTCAATGAATCTTCTAGAAGTTTCTCCTTTCAAAAGCCGATTGAATGAATTTTCATGTCCATTGGTTATTTCCCACGTTTTTACCAAGGGTTGCTTCAAAAACCTCTTCAAAAATTTGTCTAAATTCAATGAATCATCAAATAACTACTTTTGTCGCTTAAACGCGGGGTACCTGATGCTTAGGCGAGGCTCTTTGGCGCATAGGCGCCCTAGTTCATTTTTGCACATTCATCATTTTTGCTCCAAATTTGACCATTTTTTACTTCTTTTAACATTTTTCATCTATTTGATTGTACTTGAAAAAAACATACAAATACATTTCATTAAAGTGCAATATGTTAAGAATATGTATAAAAATGTTTATAAAAACACTATATAATTTATATGTATCAGGATGCATAATTGATATTTACCTTTCTTATAGGTCTTACAGTATTACATATACACAAAGTGGTTTTTCTTTACTTATTGCCCATATTATATGCCCCATTCTCTTGTTGTTTATGCCTTAAAAGATTGTCTTTATTTACTAAGTTTATCAAACTCATTCTTAGTTTTTGCATAACATGATCCATTCAGCCACCAGTAGGACCGTCTCACAGAAGCCAATTTTTTCAGTTTTAGTCTCCCAGTTTTGGGTATTTTCATTAGTATTTGTTTCTAGCTATTGTTTTTTTTTCTTTGTTGGGTCTGGGTAGTTATTCTTTGTTACCATTTCTAATTTGATTTAGCTAGCTTTTTTTTAGTCCAGTTGTATCTTTAAACTTTTCAATATTAATAGTATTTATTGTTCCTTTTTTACTTGTAATGCAAGACTTTCTTTGAAAATACAAAACAGGTTCAAATCATTTCCTCGTGCCATGAGTTATCGGGGTGTACCCCCTTCCGGACCTGGTGTGTGACAGAGTGGTATCAGAGCTTATGTTTTGTATTTAACCTTCCTTGACTTTGCATCTCATATCCCTTGACTTTTTAGGATTGAGTAGGGGATATGTTATTGATCCCGAAAAATATAGTTGTGTAAAATTTGTAAAGTTGACTCTGCTTTGCAATAACGTCAAAAACTTGATATGATATTTTATGAATAATAATGTTAAACACTTAAAGTTGGGATAATACACAAGTATATATATCATTATCAAGTAATATAAAACTTTCTGTTTAAGTCCTAAATATCAATCCCACGAGGAAAGTTTAAATTTGAAATGATAAATTAACTAGGAAATTTACAGAAATCAAACGAAATTATTGTCACTAATTTAAAAGTTTATGATATTATCAAAGCTAAATTGTTTACTACTAGCATAATTTAAAAGCAGCTTTTAAAATTAATAACTACTAAACTATGTTTATGTGATGAAGTTTTCTAATATGAAAAAATATCTTTCCCACTATAATGAGTTTTTGGTGAAATGAGATGAGATAAAAGGTTTAAATATGTATTGTGTCAAATAAGAGCAATTTTAATTCTCTATTCTGATTCAGTGTTATAGAAAATCGTTTGCTAATCTTAGGTTTATTCCCTAAATCTGTGGCTAGGCTAGGAGGATACTGGCTCCCACTCCAAAGCTCCCACTTCCCTTCCCTTGAAGGCTAACTCTCGCTTTAGTTTTTAAACCCTAAGATCAAATTAGAGATTTTTAGTCTGGCCCTAAAATCTTCAATTCTACGCCCAATAATGTATATTTCCTTATTTATTTGCACTTAATTCCATGAACGAAATACTCCTTCATGGACTTAAATGTGATTCTCACTCTATTGTAGAACTCATACTCCATTTCTCGGATCATATGTTTCATAACATATTTTAATAATTCAATTTGTCAGATCGAAATGTAAATTAAGAGTGGAGCTGAAAAACCATCACAATTTATTTTAAATTTTAACATTGACTGTCTACATTATCTCTTCATTTCACCATATCTCAGAGTAGGGAGAAAAATAAAGGAATCTACTCAGACTTCATGAGAAAGATATAACAAAACACAGATTTCATGTATAAAAGAGAGTTCATACAATAATAATAAATAAATAACACTTATATGAAACTTTTTATCAAAGCAAATCCTTTGTAGCCTCTCTTAGGAAATGTAGGAAGAAGAAATCTCTTACTTCTCTTCCTCTTCAATACTTCTTAGAGAAGAATTCACACTTAAACTCACCACAAAAACTCAAAACTATAAAAATAACAACTGACAAATGGTGTGAAATAGCGTGGAATGTAGGTGTGTGAAGAGGAAAATTGAAATGATTGGAAGAAGTTGAAATGGTGCGGGGGGGATCTGATCAAATTTTGGCCCTAAATAGAGCCTAGGTTGGTTCTCCAATAGGTGCATCCAAAAACTCTTGAAAATGCATTCAAATTCATAAAATCTTCTAAAAACTGACTCGGCACCGCACTGGCGCAGTCAGCACCATAGGCCATCTATTTGATTTCTTCGTCTATGTCATACGGCGCCGTTAACTTCTCCATTTTTGCTCCAATTTCAATCCTTTTTGCTTTCTTTTTGCTCCAAGTTCTCAAAATAAAAAACCTACAATAAAACATAGAAAATACATTCCATTAAAGTGCAATATCACCAAAAATGAGTATAAAATGTGTAAAAATGCATATATTTTTGGTGTATCAATTATTCTTGTAAGTAAGTATTCAATGAATTTTGATTTTGTGTATCTTTCAATTGTTTGATAAGACTCCAAAAAGAGGAGGCATTGCAGTCGTAGTTTAGAGGATTACTTTAAATGAGGTGCTTGTTCTTAAGGGTTTCCGCTCCCCTAATCGTTGTTGCACTGTTCCTGTTCAAACCATCGAGGTTGTTGGAGCACAAAACCTCAACTTGGTGACCATTGTGCAGGAGACAACACATAATTTTATTGTTAACCTCACTTTTGTGAGGCCCCTTTTTTCTCTAAAGAAGCCTAGTATATAGCCTTAGAGTTCTCTAGTGGCCTTCTTTGATGCCTAAAAATGAGACCGACACACATTTAGAAATTAAAGCCCACATTCACTTAGGGTTTCATAAGCTTAAGCTCTTAAGTCCTCAACTATTGGTTAAGATGATGAGGGTTGAAACTGGTAAAAGCCTAAGATGAATTCCTATATGTGGAGGAGGCCTTATGCAACATAAGAGCCTAGAGTCCTAATAATCCCTTTGATGACCTATTGACCACCCCTACACCCTCTTTAATTTGGAAGAAGCCCATTGGGCAAAAGGCTAATTTTAGATTAAGTAAAGGTTCACACTTTGGACCAAAACCATAAACTAAAATAAAAAAGAAGACTAAAACATCAAAATTTAAGGAAATTGAGTCACCACAACTAGACTTGGAGCCTACCGAATTGCTTTCACAAAGCCTAAAGAAACTCTAAGAACAAATAATCGCTAAAATACACTAAATTCAAAATTAAGCTTAAAATGCTCAGCACTCGCAAGAAATTTTAAAATGAGACCTACTCTATACAAAATCAAAATAAAATGAATTATTTAAAAATTAACCACAAAACACTACCAAAAACCACTAGTCAACTTAAGCTCATACCAAAAGCATTGAGCCACTAAGTTGAACTTAGATCAAACCTAATTTAAACAAATGAAATAATAAATTAAATTAATTAATCTAATTAGTTCAATTAGTTAATCCAAAGGGGGAAAAATTGTAGGCCTAACCATTCAAAGACAAGCCCACCATCCAAGGCTTAAACTTAAGGCCAAGCCTTGCAACCCTAAAAGGCAAACTCATGACTCACATGACCTAAAAAACCTCTCATGACACCACTACCCAAATTAGAATTAATTAAAAGTAAATTGAATATAAAACAAGCCCTAAAAGAAAACTATGCACACTTAACCAAGAGAGCCACCAAGTGTCACCTTGGTCAAAACAACCCAAATCAAACTCAAGGGGAGTCATAGATGACCAAAACTAAGTCAAGACACCAAGTCCAATACCTCCCCAATCAGCTCTAGGTCTTACCATGCCACCTCCATGGCCATTAGAGCTCCACCATGCTCAATTTATCAAAAAATGGGAAAAGCTTCTTTACCTCTGCCCAAGCCATCTTCTTCTCTCTGCCCAAGCTCTGCAGATCCATCAAAGATCCCCAAACACACCAAAACTTCTCTCATGGCCTCACATGAATATAAAAATGCCTCAATCTGAGAACCTCTAGATACACTAAAAACTCTCCAACACCAAAATCCTTAGCCTTCAACAGCAAAAAGCCTCTCACATGCCAAAACAGCCCAATCCCACCATCCTAAAAACATTCTTGCCACCACAAAACCTTAATTTCCCATCTAAAATCCAAGGTTTTTTATAAATTTGACACAAACTCCCTAAAAACTTCATAATCCACTCTCTCAAACTCTCCACCATAGCATAACACCAAACTGTGCTCCCATTTGGTCTAGCTCATAGCTAGGACAAATTTCACCTCAAATTGGACCAAGGAGGAGGTGCGTGTATCCAAGGAAAATGTTTCCATTAAGCCTGATCGAGGCCTCACCCCTTGGGAAAAAAAAATTGCTCAAACTCACCATTTTTTCCCTCAATTTGGTCTTTTGTGAAGCACAACAACAATGCATGCCTACTTATCCATATGGATATGTTTTCCTCACTAAGATGAAGCTATAGGATCAAACCCCAAGAGATTTGGTTAGGTGTAGCAAGAGATTTTAGGGTTTGAACGTGTGCGATAGACATCTTAGGGCGCATTAGGGATTATGATGAAGCGTTGTTGAATCTCTGCTATTTGAAACGAACCATGGGATCAAATCAATGCCAGCTCAATGACCCGCGTGGAAGGGGTAGCCAACCATAGAGCACAACGTGGAGCTTTAATTGATATGAGGAATAAAGCGGTGCCGACATGTTTAAATAGGACATTTGGAATTTGTGAATTAAATAAATCCTAAAAAACCCATTTATAACTTAAAAAACCCCATATCTCTGTGAATAAAAATTACAAAAATAAAATAAAATTACCCTCACACTCAGTAAACATAGGAGAAAAATAATGAACATAAAAATTAAATTAATTAACTTATATTTAATTTTAATTTAATTAAATACTTCAGAAAATGTTTTAATTATTAAGAATTAAATATAAGACCTAAAATTATAAAAATTAGAGAGATTATTCTATCTTTCCTTGGGATTCTTCATTGATTTTTCCAAGGGCAAAGGACTTCCCTAACACCAAAAACCTTAATTTTCTATCAAAATTATAATTATTTCAAAAATAATTACAAAAAAATAAAATATTAATCAGAAAAACAAAATTTCAATTGGAAAATAACAAGAGAAATTAGGACAGTGATTTATCATAACAAAATTATAATTTTCATCTCTAAAAATTTAAATATGAAATTGACATATTGAGGGTGGACATGTAATTAACAAATTTTGTATATTGGCTCATTTGTCTCCTTAAACTTAATTAAAACACTAAAAATCAACTTAGTAACTTTAAAGTTAGGACATAAGGAAAAAACAAGATAATTCAAGGATTAAGGGGAGTTAATTTCATAATTATCCCTGATTATGAGATAACCCTCATTTAATAATAAAAATGATAAATCTTAACTCATACTAAAATTCTAATTCATTAATTTTTGTCTTAAAATGTTTAAGAAGTATAATGAACTAATCAACTCACTAGTTCCTCCTCAGCATACTTAAGGAAATTAGTGAATTAAACCCAAGTTAAAACATTAAGTCATTAATCTCTCCTTTGGAATTTTAATGAATTAAATAACTTTATAATACTTACGAGCATTAAAAAGCTGAAAACAATTATTAATCAAAGACACTAACTCTTTAAATTCTTAAAGGAACTAATGAATTAAAACAATCATAATTCAAAAAAAAAAAAACTTATTAGTTTTTCTTTGACATGCTTATGGAGAAAGAAAAATTAAGTAAAACCTTAATTCAAATAAAGGCATTTACTCATTGATCCTTCCTTAGGAATGATTAACTAATGAATCAAACCAACCTCAAGTGGTTCTTAAGCATAGGTACATTAAATAATAAAAAAAGTCCATATATTTAGGAGTCCAATGGAAGGAAGAGTAGAGGATGTCGATTCTGAGGAGAACCTCGGTGACTTCCCAAACTATCATATTGCTTGGCTACACATTTTAGGAATTATATTATTAAATTTTTCACTCCTGCAAATTTTATTATTTAGGGCTTACACTCACATGATATCCAACCATGCAAATGGTCATGAAAAATAGTAGGGTTTATATCGTACCGAACGACAACCTCAGAAACTAAAGATAGTTAGGATTTATGCTTCACAACATGGTCATGCAGGCTCCAAAAGATAGTGTGAGGATTTACGTCTTGCTAGACGAACTACCTCAAATTTCTATGGATTGTATTAATCAAATCTAGGGAATGGTTTATTTAAAGTAGCTATGTTTCATGTGTTGAGTCTCTTGAAGTTGTTCCACACTTGTTTGCATCCTTATCGTGCTGCCCACAAAGTTGGCTCCAAGATCTGTAATATAGCGGTTCCGGGTTTCATGTGTGAGCATATAAATTTGTTTAGTCGGCGGCTTGTCATAGTGTACCTCCTAAACCAGATATCCTACTGTTCTCTACCCTAGGGGCTTTTACAAATACATGAAATAAAATGTGCAGTAAAAAGTACTGTAACAAAGAGTATACATGCATACCTGAGATTCTTTCAGTTGCTGCAAAGTGTTAGTATCACAAGTTAAAGCAAACAAGTGTTGTAGAGAATATAACAAGCATGACAAGCATGATCACATGTGTAAAAGAACAAGTGACACATAAATGAAAGATCAATTTGGGTCATAAGCATTCAGGGTTAGGGTAGGCTCAGAGCATGGTTGTATGCTTCATAATCCACCCTTAGATAGAAGCTACCAACCAAACAATCTAAAGAGGGCATTTCCTGGCCTCAATCAAAGCAATTAATAAGTGAAGTTTTATATGATTTTATAAATTTTTTTATTATTTTTCATGCATGTAGAGTTTACTTAGCAGTCAAAAGTAGCGGTGTCATGAGAAAAGTATATGTATTTTTTATTTTGTTATATGTAATTATTTTGACAAATTATATAGTACACGAGTTATTCACCTCAGCCGAGCTAAAACTACCAGCAACCTAAGAAAGCAAGGGCAACTCCTCACTGAGAGTTGGTGAATAATATCGTTGGTCCTGCCCTCTCTTTTGCGAAAGTCATCGAGGCATGAGATACTATTCTCATATCTCACTCTCAGTGCACATAAGCATTATCTTCATCACCCTTAAACCCCAAACCGTCCAACTTGTGGACCAGCTTGATGATCCATATATGTGATTGAATTGTCTCCAATTGCCAAGAGGATCTAAGTGTTATGTTCAAGCTCAGGTCCCGAAGCATATGGTTTTGTTGTAGGTTAAGTTCAAGCGGGGGCTTAAATCATATCTTGGTGGGTCCATGAGGTTTTTATTTTCATGTTGTATTTTTTATGGTTGTTATGTTTTAAGGATGGCCTATCTAAACAAGTCCTAGCAAGACTATATGTCATATAAAATGTTCACAAATCTTGCACAAGGTGTTCAAGATGATTTTGAACCTCCTTAAAATCTTTTAGATTGTTCCGAGTTCATTTAGCTCCACTAAATCATTGAGTTGACCGACCCAGTCATGTTGTGAATTGTTTAGGTTTTCCACTATGCTTACTATTGTATTGATGTCTTAATTAGGCCATGAGTAAGATAAATGGTCAGTTTAGGAGTTATGAGAGTGAACAATCTCAGATGGTGTGCTTCTGGTATTTGAGGAACCATTAAACTCCTACCCTCTAGCTGGGTTTGAGCTGGTAATGCTCTCAGATGTTTCATGTTCATTTATGGTGACTTATGTCCTCTTCTTGAACTGCTCCTCAAGTGTATTTAGATTGAACAAAATTCACTACCAAGCTTCTAGGATTTAGGGGAAAACTTGTAATTTTGAAAAAGTTTATTAGTTATGTGCTTGATCTTGATTAAAAAATAGAGATTTTTTTCTTCAATAGTTGAGGGATTAAATCAACGAATGGTGAACTTCCAAGCTCAACCCTCTCACTCTTGGACCTTCCAAGTTTTCATCTCTTCCAATTCATGATATTTCAGAGAAATATAATTTTGTCCTTTTGTAGAAATTGTTGTGAGTGAGTTACTACCCCATTACCCTCAGGTTTCAATCATTTCAGAGAACTTAAAATCTTGTATTAATGTCCCTCCGCTCTGATTTAACCTAAATTTTAAGGTTTGACTGTGAAACTCCAAAATTATCTTTATGCCCCTAGGGTTTATACCTATATAACTTTCGTATTTCAATTCCATTGGTCATGAAATTTCATTGACCTCTTACCCATTGACTAATCAAGATCTTAGAGGTGAAATTATATTTTTTACATTTATTTATTTTTTGAATTATTTGAGCCCAAAAATGTGGATTTTCAAAGATAATTAAGTTGTTAGTCAAAACATGTTTTCCATCCTTAGGAAAATTTTAAAGTGTTTTTATAGGTGAGAGGTACATTCAGGAAACCATTTATGATCTTTTGAAATGTATTTTAATTTATGTGATTTTTTAATTATTTTTGAGGAATAAATAAGAAAAAACATAATTTAATTATGAAAAATCCAAATTTTTTTCTTGCTCCTCTGACTTTAGTGAACTCAAAGAATACCATTTTGTATTTTTCTAATTTTTATTTTACTTTATGAATTTATTTGAGCTCAAAATAGTGAATTTCTAAGAATAATTAATTTAGTTAATAATACACCTAAAATATATAGTATTTATGTAACGTTTTTATACTTATTTGTGAGAATATTGCACTTTAATGGAAGATATTTGTGTGTTTTTCTTTCAGATACAATTAAGAGAATGAAATATGGTGAAAAAAGTGAAAAATGATCAAATCTGGAGCAAACATGAAGAGATGTGAAAATGAACTGTGACACTTAAGCTCACAGGACTGACGTTTAAGCGTCAGGAGACAGAAAAGGTCGCTCCTAAGTGTCGAAGACCTCGCACTTACGCATAAAGATACATTGAAATGACTCTTAAAAAGAGGCAACTCTTGGAAGATTCATTAAATGTGGGCACATTTTAAAGAGACACCAAAGCACCTTTTGGAAAACTATAAATCGGAGGACTTGGATTTAATTAAGAGAGTAGTGGGAGAGTAGTATGAGAGTAGTAGGAAAGAGAATTAATAGAGAGAGATAGAGAGAAGACTTAGAGTAGAGAATAGGAAGTTGTAGGATCTTACTTAGGGATTCTTCTCACTTTTCTCATTCCCAGTGAAGGAGAAAGTGATTAGATAGTTTTAAGTAAGAATGAATTGTAGTTTGTTAGCGAGATAGAGTGATTGTAACCCGCTAGGGTTGGGCGACCAGACCTAGGGAGGATTGTAAGAGAAAGGAAGACATTCAAAGGAACTTCAAGAGTTTGGTAGAGAGGAATTTGAGATAAGTTTTTATCTTTGTGACTACATTTGATTTTAATTTAGACTTCTTGTGTTTTTACATGATTTCTACTTTTAAACTCAATTATTGTTGTGTTTTCTCCATGAATTCTGAGTAGTTTTTTTATCTTTTTTCCTTAAAATGATAAGTAATTAAGTGTTGGATGAAAGTTGTGTGAAGCATTGATCTATAATGCTGGAATAAGTTGTGATGATTTAATCCTTGTACTTCATTTACTTCTTGGTTTGGTTAATTGAGATGTTAAAATTTATTGTGAGAACATGTAAAATCGGTGATAGTATTGTCTCAGTCAACTAATGGTAGAATCTCATGAGATTGTATGTATGAGAATGTAAGTCATATGGTTGAGTGCAAATAAATAAAGAAATAAACTTTGAAGGGTGTAGAGTTAGAGGACTTTAGAGTGATAGACTAAAGCCTATAATTTGATCTATTTTTTTTAGGTCTTGATACAAGAAGTTAGCGTTCAGGTGGAAGGAGAAGATGAAACTATAAAGTGAGAGCAAGTATATTCCCTACTTAGTCCGTCTTCAGGACTATTCAAACTTTGGATTAGCCAATGTTCTTTATAACATCTCTAGTAAGGGTAAGGAATAACATTGCTCCTATTTGACACAAAACAGTTTAAATACTTCCACAACAGAATTCGTATACTTGTTATTGATTCATGATAAGAAAAAAGATAATTTTTTGTATTGTTTTCATCTTACTAAAATCTAGTTAAATTTAGTTAGTTGTTACGTTATTTTCAATTTATCAAAATTACCAAAAAGGAATCGAACTTGCATTCCTACCATAATATCTAAAGTTTGAGTAAGACTCTTTTTCAAAGGAGAGTTTGTTATCTAATTTTTCCTTAAAAGTTTGTAGTTCTTCCAGAGGGTTCGATATTTCGGGGCTTAATAAAAAAGTCCTATATTACTTGATAATAATACGTATACTTGCATAATATCTCAATATTTAAATATAACAGTTGTACTCTTATTTGCCTCGGAGTCAAGTATTTGACACTGTTGTGAAGAAAGAATTATAATTAAAGAGAATTCAGAATTTAATCACGCATACATCGTAGTATTATCATACCAGATAGGGATCAAGTTTTTGGCTTCTATTGTCAGAAAACTTACATCTAGTTCTTATCAGTGCAGTTAGAAGCAGAAGTATATATAAGAAAAAGGGATCAGTTAATCAAAACATGTTTTCTTTCATTAAAAAAATTGTAGGGTGTTTCTAATAAGTAGAGGACCAATAAGAATGATTTTCATTACTTTTTGAAGTGTATTTTAATTTCTATGAATTTTTTAATATCTGATGATTGAATAGGGAAAACTGTAATTTTATTCAGAAAAATCGAATGTTTATTTTTTTCTTGACTTTTCTAAACAAGTATGAAGTTCATGATTTTTATTTCCTCTTTAAGAATTATTTTACTAAACAAGCATGAAGTTCTTGAAAAATAAGAGTTTTGACGTTATGAATGTTCTCAGACTTTGAAAAAATTAGAAAACATTCATAACAACTTGTTTAATAAACTCTTAAAATTTCAAGTCAAGATGAGCGCTATTCAAATTTTTATGATTTAATTATGTTATGGAGATTTTAATTAATTGAAAACGGAATAATAAACAAATGTCTTAAAAATGTGATCCATAATGTTCTCCTCTATTTACTAAGCACATGGTATATATATATTTTTTAATTTTGTGAATTTTCTATACTAATATATAATTTTTTAATGATTAAATGAATTATTAGATTTAATTAAATAAGAAAAACAAATCTGCTTAACCAGAACCGTCCATGCAAAAATGTTAAGATCCTCGCAGATTTAAAATGAAATTGAACGTTGTTTGTTCGTACACGATCATCTAAACAAGTTGCTCCTATCCATACGACTAAGTGGACATAAAAAATATTCATTTCTTTTGCAAAAGTAAAAGAAAGAAAATCAATAGCCAATACGATAAAACAAACATGCAATGTTATTTCTTTTGCCAAGGTAAATGAAAACAAGTTCCAAGATTATATCAGAGCCCAAGAGGTGTGGCCTTGATCAGGTGATTGTAGAAACTTTTAGACGGTTTGGATTTGCGTTTGGCCTAGGCGGATGCTTATACACCTAAAATATATAGTCTTTATGTATACATTTTTATACATATTTTTGAGATATTGCGCTTTAATGAAAGGTAGTTGTGTGTTTTTCTTTCAGGGACAATCAAATGGATAAAAAATAGTAAAAAAAGTGAAAAAAGAGCAAATTTAGAGCAAAAATGAAAAATTTGCAAAAAAAATGAACTGAGGCACCTAAGTGCTCACGGTTGAAGCTTACGCATCCGTTATACAGAAAGTGCCGCGCCTAAGTGCTAGGTACCCCGCGCTTAAGCGCCAAAAGTAGTTATTTGATGATTCATTGAATTTAGACGAATTTTTGAAGAGGTGTTTGAAACATCCCTTGGTAAAAACATGGGAAATATTTTATAGACACGAAAATTCATTCAGTTGGCTTTGAAAGAAAGCAACTTCTAGAAAATTCATTGAATGGAGACACATTTTGAAGAGAGATCAAGACACCTCTTGAATTTTTATTAAAGAAGACTTGGTTCATCAAAGGAATGGGCCAATCCACATCAAATAGCCAATCATCCATCCAAGTAATCGCCGCCGCCGGCCACCGACCACTTTTTCTTTTTATTTTGAGTTTTAGTTGTATTGTGAGTGAAGCAAGAGAATTCAAAGAAACTTCAAGACATTTGGTGGAGAAGATTTGAGATAAGTGTTTATCTTTATGACTAAATTTGGTTTTATTTTTTATTTCTTGTTTGTGTGCATAATTTATATTTTTAAACTAAAGTGTGATTGTGTTTTCTTCATGAATTTTGAGTAGTTTTATTTATTTATTTTTCCTTAAAATGAAAAGTGATTAAGTATTGAAAGGAAATTGTGTGAAGTATTATAGTTTAATGTTGGAAGAAGTTGTGATGATTTTAAATCTTTTACTTCATTTATTTCTTGATTTGACGAATTAAGCTATTAATACATGTTGTGACAACATGTAAGATCCGAGATGATATTGTCTCAGTCAACAAATGGTAAGAATCATATTTGATTTCATGGATGAGAATATAGTTCATGAGGTGGAGTGCAAATAAATAGAGAAATAAACTTTGAAGGGTGTAGAATTAGAGGACTTTAGAGTGACAAGCTAAAAGCCCTAATTTGATTTATAATTTTAGGTTCTGATATAAGATGTTAGCCCCCAAGGGAGGGAGAAGAGTGAAATCTAGAGTGAGATCTAATATCTTCTCTACCTAACCGGTATTCAAAATTATTCAAACTATAAATTAGCCAACATTCTTTATAGCATCTCAAGTAAGGGTAAAGAATATTATTGCTCATATTTGATAGAACACAATTAGAATACTCCCATAACAAAATTTCTATACTTGTTACTGATTATTGCGACAATCTGATGTTATTACAACCACCATATATAATATTTGTCAAAGATTACTATCTTCGTAGCAATCAACTATGACATTTGCAGCCCACCATCACTATTATTGCGAAAATTTACATTTGTTGTAGCCCAATTATAACTACTATCATTGAAAAATTTTTGTGCATACATGATTATCAATTTTGTAATCCCATCTTCCCTAATTCAAAAAAATTATTGACCTATGTACTTACAATCATATAATGAATTATTTTGACTGGGTTAGGCCTCATAATTTTTTTCCTTTTTAAGATTTTTCTACGTAAAAAGTCGTTGTGTCTTCTTCTACTACTTCTCTATTATTTATGTGTGTGTGTGTTGTATCCTCGTACAACACTAAGACATTAAACTATCACTTTATCAAATTATAATAGTATTCACTCCAAAATGGAAAAAGATACATAATTAGAAATTTAATTCAAATTTTATTAAAATTTAAAAAAAAAACTAAATTTAAAATAAAATAATATTAATTAATTTTATATTCGATGTGCATGTAATTTATTTAGCAACATAAAAAATATGTCGTAATAAAAAAAAAGAAAGTCAACAAATTTCATATATAAGCCCACTGTTTGAGCCGGATCATCGGGCTTAAGCCTTTTTCTTTTTCACATAACTCTTTTTGCCCTGAACTCATCCCTATGCAGTGTTCTTAACCTCAAACCAACCATAAGAGGATGTTTGGTTGCAAGTAAGATTTATCATATCCTTGTAAATCCATACTATCAAATAATAAGGTGGTTAAATCCTCAAAATATTTTGGTATGTTGGTAAGTAAATTCTAGTAAATCTTAAAAAAAAGTGTGGCAATTTTTAGTAGAATTTATATGGTTAAAAGCTTTAAAATTATGCCTTTATAAGAAATAGAAATCCCACACTTTAAAAGTATGCTTTGAAACTTTCATATGGTTTTCAAATGCCTTAGGGGCAGTTTGGTTTGTTAAAAAAAATATTGTTGTGTAACATGAATACAATGCAAAAGTAATATATTGTATTTAAATTATTTTGAAGTTTTTTGATTCGATGGAAAAATAAATAAAAATGTTCATTTATTTTGCTTGATTTAAAGTAAAGTGAAAATAGTGCACTTAAAAATAATGTGCACGCCGGCGGTGGCGTTGGCCGACGACGGGATTGGGAAGTTGCGGCGGGGACCAACGGGCAGGCTGAGACAGCGGAGGAGTTGCTACAGCGGCGACGACAACAATGACTTCAAACGTTCAACGACATATTTAATTTAATTTTTTTAAAACTAATCAAATGTTAAATATTAATTAAACTAATTAATTATTATTAATAATTTGAATAAACTAATTCTATCAAATAATAAATTAACATTTATTAATTAATAATTAATTTATTATTTATTAAANCTTTCCCAGTATTCTGTTATCATGCTTGATGAAGCTCATGAGAGGACAATCCACACAGATGTGCTCTTTGGTTTACTAAAACAGCTTGTGAAACGGAGGCCTGAACTTCGGTTGATTGTCACCTCCGCCACATTGGATGCAGAGAAGTTCTCCGGGTATTTCTTTAACTGCAATATCTTCACAATTCCTGGTAGAACATTTCCTGTTGAGATACTCTACACGAAGCAGCCAGAAAGTGATTATCTAGATGCAGCACTGATCACAGTTCTGCAGATTCACTTAACAGAACCTGAAGGAGACATTCTTCTTTTCTTGACTGGTCAGGAAGAGATTGATCATGCTTGTCAGTCTCTTTATGAGAGAATGAAGGGCCTGGATAAGAATGTGCCTGAACTGATTATCTTACCCGTATACAGTGCTCTTCCAAGTGAAATGCAATCGAGAATTTTTGAGCCGGCTCCTCCTGGTAAGAGAAAAGTTGTTGTAGCTACTAATATTGCAGAGGCTTCTTTGACAATTGATGGAATATTTTATGTAATTGACCCTGGGTTTGCTAAGCAAAATGTGTATAACCCTAAACAGGGTCTTGATTCTCTGGTTATCACTCCTATATCTCAAGCATCAGCTAAGCAAAGGGCTGGTAGGGCGGGCCGTACTGGTCCAGGAAAATGTTATCGTCTTTATACCGAGAGTGCCTATCGCAATGAAATGTCACCTACCACAATTCCAGAAATTCAGAGGATTAATCTTGGGACAACAACTTTGAATATGAAGGCTATGGGGATTAATGATCTCTTGTCTTTTGATTTTATGGATCCTCCATCACCTCAGGCCCTTATATCTGCAATGGAACAACTGTATAGTCTAGGAGCTTTAGATGAAGAGGGACTTTTGACTAAATTAGGGAGAAAAATGGCAGAGTTCCCATTGGATCCTCCATTATCGAAGATGTTACTTGCCAGTGTGGACCTTGGATGCAGCGATGAAATCTTGACCATCATTGCAATGATTCAAACTGGCAATATTTTCTATAGGCCAAGGGAGAAGCAAGCCCAGGCAGATCAGAAGCGGGCCAAGTTTTTCCAACCAGAAGGAGACCACTTGACTTTGCTTGCTGTTTATGAGGCGTGGAAAGCTAAGAACTTTTCTGGCCCTTGGTGTTTTGAAAACTTCGTACAGTCGCGTTCTCTTAGGAGAGCTCAAGATGTCAGGAAGCAACTTCTCACTATTATGGATAGGTATGATTTTGATGAACTCGCTTCTTTTTCTTCTGTAAGAAACTTTGTTTTGTGCACTAAGAAAATTTTATTATGTTTTACAATGCTAAGTGCTTCTATATCTTTTAGTTTCTTATTGGCTTGCAATTTGTTTGTTTCCTTGTATTTCAGACGATCTGCTTCATGTTAGGTAGGTCTTTTGGAATTTAAATTATGGTAGTTGCATATGCTACTTTAGACCTAGAACACATGTTATCGTTAATAGACAAATTTTATTCCAATGCTGTTTTCTCTTTGGCAATCTACGTTATTTTCCATTTAATATGAATGCATTTTTTTTGCGAAGTGTTTCTAAACAGTTTAGTGCAAATTTGAATCACTTATAATCCACTTCCCTTATATTGTTGCCAGAGCTTAGGATGACATGCGAATTGAACTGAGTTGCGTAGGGCTTAGCTCGTGTTCGAGCCATTTGCAAATGACTCAAGCTTGGTTCGAGTTCAACTCAAGCACATTTGATAGTGTTTAAGCTCAACTCATTATAAATCAGGGAAATTTTAATCTGATCTGAGTTTGGCTCATATTATGATCTTTGAGTTGTTATTGATAATTTGTTGTTCAAAACACGAATTGTAAGGTCTGTTTGGCGCAGCTGCAGTTTTTCAGCTTTTCAGCTGCAGCTGCGCTGCCCTAGAAAGCTGCTGTGGAAAAGTTGGCGGTTGTTTGTTTCAGCTGTTTGGAAACAACTGTGTGGCAGCTGTTTCTGGACAAATGACAATTTTGTCCCTGTTTTGTAATGTTGTGCGTAACAAAACTGTGATAGTCATAAACTTAATACTTTTAAGGTAAAAATTCACTTGAAAACAATACAAAATATAACATAACTTTGATAGCCTCAAAGAAGCATAAGTGAAAATATCAACACTAAGTGGAATATTTAGAGTAAGTACCAACACCAATGATCAATCAAATTCTAACAATTTTCTTCCCACTCTAATGTCTTCTTAAAAGGAACCACCTTCTGAATCAATCAAATGAAGAAAAATGTAATTTGTGAAAAGTTTTTAAGAAACTTCCTATAATAATTTTTCATGCCAATACGAATATGAACCTTTAAATTGTAGTTAACCTTGGACAATCAAAAACTACTTTTACAACCAAGGTATCAATAGAAATACCTTTACCACTTACAACGTGGCTTAAAAAGTAATACTTTCTAATGAAAATTGTCACTTCTAGAACTTAGCATTTCATTGATACGGACGCATTCTCTGAATCAACAACATTCTCAAGCATAAACAAATATTCCATTGATACAATTGATGCTTAAAAGCTCATTTCAGATTTGTGAAGAACACATCAAGTGCTAAGAAGGGAAATTCTGTCGATGAAGTAAGCAGTGACGAATGATCGCTACCTATGTAAATAGTGACGATCGCTCGCCGTAGTTGAGTAAAGCACACTCGAGAGTGGGGAGGAAGGCTACCGTGTGAGCTCCGGCGTCGAGATTTGATCACATTTCTGTTTGGTTCGGCCAAGTGCTGTGAAACCTCCTTGGTTCATCATCTCGCATTCCACAAAACAGGGAGGCTTCAACATGGAGGTTAGGGCAGGGGAAAGGGAGGGGTATTATTGACGAATGCTCTCCCACGAACGCGGGACGCGGGGTTCAATCCGCGGCCCACGTTCCGCTAGATTCGCGTCCCGCTCGGCGGGACGCAGAAACAAACAAGGAGGTTTCGCGGCGCCTGGCCGCGATGCTGTCTTGTTGCGNGTACTCTGTATGTTATGTTTTGGTTGATGAAATTAACTTCGGGAGAGTTTTGAAAGGCTCTAGTAATATTTGGAAGGGATTTTTCTGATTTGTAATGTAGTTTAGTAGGTTATCATATTCATATTAAGCTTCAAATAAGTAAAAGAAAAAAGCTGTTGAACACATTGAGAGAGTCAGTGAATCTCTTTCAGGAGCAGAGAAGGAGAAGGATAAGCTGCTGAACACAGTGAGAGAGACGGAACTGGACTGTGATTATGCTGATTCAAGGATGCAGGAAGCTCTTAATTTGCAGATAGCTGCTGAGGAAGATGAACTAGACTTCTTAAGCAATTTGCCAAGGTATGCCGGTCTATTTTCTTAAGGCATCTGAAATCCCTTATAATTATTACATTCATTTAGTTTGATTCTTATTAACTAAAACATACTT
>JXCR01085280.1:191271-204166 GCA_002079205.1 Phalaenopsis hybrid cultivar | reverse complement strand
GACACATTTTATATTTTGCAGGAACTTTCTTCCACCAGAGTAAGAAAGTTGCTGCTGCTGCAATAAATTTTAAGGAAGCCGGGCGGATAGCTGCTGAAGCAAGGGCACTGAACTCTGAAAAGGAAATCATGCAGAATAAAATGGACAATGCTATTCTAAACCTTGACAAGTTAGATGAAGATATTGAAAACAATATTAGCACGATGCAGGAAAATGAAGAGCTTGCATTATTAAAGGAAAAGGAAGCAGCTGTTGCAAGTTATAAGAGACACAAGCTGATTGCTGCTGCTGCAAGGTCTGAAAGATCAGCAGCTCTTGAATTGGTTGACTCAGAAGAGGCTGAATTTTTATCGAAAGAAGCTGAAGCTGAAGCTGCAGAAGAAAGAGTAAGGGAACTTAAAGTGTCATATAGCCTCCATCATCTAGCAGTATAATAGTGTTATTTTGATTTGATATTAAGATTTTGAATGTTATGTGTGCAAATATGAAAGTTAGGTTTGAGATATGTAAATGCATAAGGAATGTGCAATACATATGTAAATTACCCTTTTAAAGGGGAAATTTATATATCTAGCACACAATTCCTATATATTTATATATCTCACACCTAAACTCTCATATTTCTATACATAACACTTTATTGCTTATCAAAGCATGAAAATGTGTAGTATGTAAGTTTCTTAGCTATTTAATTTATATATGAAAAACATTTAATTTTTTTGGTAGTAGCTGTTCTTTATGAACCTTTTTATCAAATATATAGGTGACTATGTATATTCACATATTTAGGTCATTTATGCTTGAATATTTAGATATAAAATGACTCTTTGAGGAGTTCTTTAATGTGCTAGAGATTTTCGAGCAAGTGACGTGACTCCTTGAGGAGTTCTTTAATGTGTTTGAGACCTTCGTGCAAGCTACGTCTTAGCTTCTATCATACCTATCTAAGGATAGGTTTCGGTGTCCGAGTTCGAAACACAGAAATTGAACATACTTAACGATTGAAGAAGTTAGGTAGAGTTATAATTTCAAGGATTTCAACTAAATTTTTTATTTTAGACTTTACATGACGAGATTGAATCTGCTACGTGCTATGATTCATCACTTGAGTTTGGCTCAAATAGACTTGTAGAAATAGTTTTTAACAGAACAAGAACTTATTGTCCGAGTAGAATGGAGGAAGTGCCACTAAACTAATAAGCTAAATATATTTTTTATAAATCACTAAATGTGTTACAAAGACTATTATAAGAAGGTTGTACATCCCATTTTGAGTTATTTCAATCTCTCAAAATGCTAAAATTAAAATCAAGTTTAACTTGCCCTAAGAGTACTTCAATTATGTTGCAGGATTATTGAAAGGGATAAATCCTAAAAAAATTTATTTCCACAAGATTTATAGATAACAGAAAATTTGGTCTTAAAGTTAGGTTTAAAACCATATAATATCAATTGTTGTATTAATAGATGCATATTATTTTATAAAGCTGTTAAATGAAGAATTAATGCAAATCTCATAATAAAAAAGTTATAAACCAAAAAGAAGGTCTATACGAGCATCTCTTTTATTAATTACCACTTTTTCGCATCTTCAAAATATTTGGTTCTATTGAAATCATGTCATATATAGTGAAATCAGTTTAATAAGTCATCCCATAAATGAATAAGCACGGAAACAGTTTGATCTTATATATCTTTTAAGGGTCTGTTTGGGGCAGCTTATAAGTGCGGGCTGCGTTTTCCGCCGTACCGTTTGGTTCGCTCTTTTCGTCAGCTTATTCGAAACTACGTTTGGATTTTTACACTAAACACAAGCCGCGTGTCGACCCCTGCGGCCTCGCTGAAACGCACAAACTGCCTCAAACGGACCCTAAATTTGCTGTAGAGACACGTAATATTATGCTTGACTTGTGTGTTGATAGCTTCTCCACTCCCCTACTCTTATTTGTGAATTGAATTAAATAAAATTTATTTTTATCTCTTGCTAAGTAATTGGGATTTAATTCTGTCAGAATTTATTAAATTCAAATTTATAAAATTTAGGAAAATCCTACTTTGGGTTGCATCACAAATCAGATCAGATCGGCCCTTGAAAAGAACTCTAGAAGAAACCTGAATGTGCCGAGCCTGAATTGCCCGGCAGCAATCACTCGCCAAGCCTCCAAGCTCCGCCGCACCACCCTCGGCGTCGGCGATGATGCCTTCCACCTTCTCCTCGTCGGAGAGAGACTCTCCTTTGCTCCTCCAATCCGCCGGTCGGTGCATGCAGTCCCTCACAGCGAATCTTCTCTCTAATTTGCCCTTCTCCCCACTCCTCCCCAGCCGCGGCACCACCCATTCCAAAATCACGCCGCCGCCTCCATCCCCGCTTTCAGTCGTCACAGTACCTGTACTGCTGTCCTCATCTTCCCCATCCTCTTCCTTATATTCTCTTGGACAGAACCAGAACCTAGCCTTGCCGTCGTGCTCGATAAGGAANGACTAAGAAATGTGCAATACATATGTAAATTACCCTTTTAAAGGGGAAATTTATATATCTAGCACACAATTCTTATATATTTATATATCTCACACCTAAACTCTCATATTTCTATACATAACACTATTGCTTATCAAAGCATGAAAATGTGTAGTATGTAAGTTTCTTAGCTATTTAATTTATATATGAAAAAAAATTAATTTTTTTGGTAGTAGCTGTTCTTTATAAACCTTTTTATCAAATATATAGGTGACTATGTATATTCACATATTTAGGTCATTTATGCTCGATAGACTATATTTAGATATAAAATGACTCTTTGAGGAGTTCTTTAATGTGGTAGAGACCTTCGAGCAAGCGACGTGACTCCTTGAGGAGTTCTTTAATGTGGTTGAGACCTTCGTGCAAGCTACGTCTTAGCTTCTATCATACCTATCTAAGGTTAGGCTTCGGTGTCCGAGTTCGAAACACAGAAATTGAACATACTTAACGATTGAAGAAGTTAGGTAGAGTTATAATTTCAAGGATTTCAACTAAATTTTTTATTTTAGACTTTACATGACGAGATTGAATCTGCTATTTATATTTAAGTTGACCCTTCCATTAGCTTTATTCTTTCAACGTGCTATGATTCATCACTTGAGTTTGGCTCAAATAGACTTATAGAAATAGTTCTTAACAGAACGAGAACTTATTGTCCGAGTAGAATGGAGGAAGAGCCACTAAACCAATAAGCTAAATATAATTTTTATAAATCACTAAATGTCACAAAGACTATTATAAGAAGGTTGTACATCCCATTTTGAGTTATTTCCAGCTCTCAAAATGTTAAAAAATTAAAATGATGTTTAACTTGCCCTAAGATTACTTCAATTATGTTGCAGGATTATTGAAAGGGATAAATCTTAAAAAAAATTATTTCCACAAGACTTATAGATAACAGAAAATTTGGTCTTAAAGTTAGGTTTAAAACCAGATAATATTAAAGCTGTTAAATGAAGAATTAATGCAAATCTCAAAATAAAAAAGTTATAAACCAAAAAAAAGGTCTATACGAGCTTCTCTTTTATTAATTACCATTTTTCCACATCTTCAAAATATTTGTTTCTATATGTACAACTCTACATATGAGTTGAAATCATGTCATATATAGTGAAATTAGTTTAATAAGTCATCCCATAAATGAATAAGTACGGAAACATTTTGATCTTATATATCCTAAAGGTCCGTTTGGGACAGCTTATCAGTGCGGGCAGCGTTTTCCGCCGTACCGTTTGGTTCATTTTTTTCGTCAGCTTATTCGAAACTACGTTTGAAATTTTACACTAAACGCAGACCGCAAGTCGACCCCTGCGGTCGGCCCGCAGGTCACGTTTCATGCACAAAGCTGTCCCAAACGGACCCTAAATTTGTTGTAGAGACACGTAATATTAGACTTGACTTGTGTGTTGATAGCTTCATACCACTCCCCTACTCTTATTTGTGAATTGAATTAAATAAAATTTATTTTTATCTCTTGCTAAGTAATTTTTGGGATTTAATTCTGTCAGAATTTATTAAATTCAAATTTATAAAATTTAGGAAAATCCTACTTTGGGTTGCATCACAAATCAGATCAGATCGGCCCTTGAAAAGAACTCTAGAAGAAACCTGAATGTGCCGAGCCTGAATTGCCCGGCAGCAATCACTCGCCAAGCCTCCAAGCTCCGCCGCACCACCCTCGGCGTCGGCGATGATGCCTTCCACCTTCTCCTCGTCGGAGAGAGACTCTCCTTTGCTCCTCCAATCCGCCGGTCGGTGCATGCAGTCCCTCACAGCGAATCTTCTCTCTAATTTGCCCTTCTCCCCACTCCTCCCCAGCCGCGGCACCACCCATTCCAAAATCACGCCGCCGCCTCCATCCCCGCTTTCAGTCGTCACAGTACCTGTACTGCTGTCCTCATCTTCCCCATCCTCTTCCTTATATTCTCTTGGACAGAACCAGAACCTAGCCTTGCCGTCGTGCTCGATAAGGAACTTTTCATCGAGCGTTGGAGTCGATGGACTCGGCTCTAGCCGAAAGGGAGGGGGTGGCGGAGGACCCGCTTTTGTTGGACAGGTATTCAGCATGCTCGATCGCTCGGGCAATGGCCTTATGGCCGTCACCACGCACTTCGACATCCCTTTCGTCACTAAAATGTGCGTTAATTGTTTATTCAGTTTTCATTTTTTATTTTTTAAAATTTTTATTTGGAAGCTGATATTGATCGTTGGAAGAAGGATTGATATTTTCTTAAACTATCGTTTCAATAGTATGTGGCAGTCACTACTCTATTTTCTTCTTCGATATGTCGGACTTGCACAAGGCATGCTAAGATTAAGATGTAAGGGTAGGCGCTTAGCTCTATGGCAAGTAAGGACTGAGATCACCAGGCGTTGGTAATACCTTGATTGTGAATTTATGAGTATAAATGAAGATATTTTATTATTGATTTGAGAGATTTTGTTAGAGAAAAAGAAAGTTATTCATCTGGTTTTGACATTGAGTAAACATAATATAAAAGAAAACTATCCATCCTATTGCTCTTGGCCTTTTTCTACCTTGCCATTCTGCTAATTAGCAAGCATTCTTTCAAATTAGGGTTTTCCATAGAATGGAAGTTGCTTGAGCCAATGCACATAATATGTATTAATACCAGATATTTCATCAACTGTTCAATCAATCACCCTATGGAAGAGTTTCTCTGACACCGAAGAGGAGCTTTAAGAATTGAAGGTCTTCCAGATTGCTCTGAGCGCTAGATGTGGAATTGAAAACTTCATAAAGGGACTGAGTTTACTTGGATAAGTATTCCGTGACATTCCAAACAACTGCACTACATCCAGTTATTCCATTTGATGCTGGAACTCCGATATCAGTAGGGAAGATTGTGACCCCTTCCCCCACTTTATAGGGCGTGGGTATCCTATTTCAAGAGAATTAGAGCAACAACAATAGAGGCCCAGAACAACTATTACAAACCAGGATCTTGATATAATGGAGAGGTACATTATGGGGAATTAGTAGAATATTTGCTTCAGAATATTCAGTACCGCAGCTCCAAGTAGGGTAAAGATGTATTTTATGACTTTTGTCTGATTATGACACGTGGGGTACTTGGGAATTTATTCAATTGATTCTAGGTGGTAGCGTGAAATATTAAAGCCACTTGATATCTCAATGAGCTGTCAAATGCCTTCAACTTTTGTCACCCTGGATGAAAATATAATAACTTCACTATTCTATTTTTCTTTTTATTATTTGGGAAAGCTTGGTGGGAAGGTGTAGTGGATAATAGTAACAATATTGGCATGAAGTTTAAATGAGAATGAGATTTTTTGGCCAACCCCACTTTTTGTTTAATTTACTTTTAGATTTGGGTGCTGTATTAGCCGGTGTTTCGAGTTGGACTATTTGAAATGATGCTCTAATGAATTTTAGGACAATCTTGCTATGTTTTTCCCCCTTGCTTCAACAATGAACATGTGTTAGCTCTGACCAAATCAAAGTAATTAAATCCATCTTTATTGCTCATACTGAATCTCCATTAGTAAATTTCCATTCAAGTGCTAGTTTTTTGTCAGTTAACATCTGCCGAACAGCCACATAGAGAGAAATACACTCTCATTTTTCATTTTCATAGGTGAAAATAGCATGCAAAGCGCCTTTCCTAGCATCAGCCAAGGTCACCCCTTGGCTCCTACATGTTTTAAGAAGAATGGAACGTCACCCTTCTTATCATTTATAGTTTCATTTTTTTTGTGCACAAATATTCTTCTCTTCCAATAGGGATTACATCTGTTATGAGCAACTTGTCAATCCTTGATCTTTGTTATTGGTGAAAGTCTTCAAAATAGGGCTGTGATATTGTGTTTAGGACTCTCTTGGAAATAGACGAAAGCATATTTATCCTAGCATCACCATCATCATCGTCTAGTTAATGCTTTTTATCTAGTTTCCCATCAATTACATTGACATTATCATTTTTTTGGTTGATCGTATTTGCAATGCTCCAATGAAATGCATCAAAGAAAAATTCAAGTACTTTATTTTATGAAAATCTCCTTGAAATAAATTATTTATTAACATTTATTGGTATTTCTATCAATTCAATTTCAAGAGCTCCTGCATTGTTTAGGAGCATGTTTCAAAGGGGATCAAAGTTGGGCTTGATAGTCTAGTCATTACTCATTTGAAACATAAAACGCAAGTTTCTTAGAGATGGCCAACCACTTAGTTTTCTGCTTACATTTTTTCTTGAGATATTAGATGCAAGACTTAATTCAATATTTTCAAGTGCATGAAGGATCTCTAGTTAATGCTCTTGTTTAGTTTCCTATCAATTGCATTAACGTTAGCATTCTTTTGGTCAATGTTATTGACAATGCTCCTATTAAATGCATCAAAGGAAAAATCATATAGTTTTTTATGAAAATCTTCTCGGAAGAAATTATATCTATCAAGATCTGTATTGCTATCAATTCAGGTTCAAAAAATCCATTGTTAAGGAGTGTATTTCAAAGGGGTCTAAAGTTGGGCTTGATACAATTGCAATTAGAATGAACAAATTGGATTTTTGATTCTTTTAAACTTATTTCTTGGGTTGGTGTAGCGCCAATGGGGGACAAATTAGAGAGTGTCGTCTTAGATGATTTGGTTACATTAAACGCCAACCATCTGATGATCCGGTTAGGAGAGTAGATGTTTTGGATTCGATTTATGTTAAGAAACGCAGTGGTAGACCTAGAAAGACTTGGGCATATTGTGTAAGAATGATCTTAATTTATTAGAATTAAATGAAAATGTGACACTCAATAGGATGCAATGGAGAAAAAGGGTTCATGTAGCCGACCCCACTTAGTGGGAGAAAGGCTTGTTTTTGTTGTTGTCTTCTAAACTTATTTCTCAGAATTCTTATGTTTAAATTGAGAATAATAAAATTATCAATCATGAACAAAAAATTTGTTCAAATTTTTGTCGATAACTAAAAATCTTAATTAATCTTTATAATTAGATATATGTCTATACTAACTAGTTAGACAATTGCATTAAGTGTTTTTCATATTCAATTGCAAATTCTTAAATAGTATATTTCTATCAAACTTGTTACTTTTTCCTAATTATTTCTCTAAAACTCCGTCGATATCATTAGATCATATTAGATTTGAACTTTGTATATGGCTTGTACACAACTCTTTTAAGTTCGAAGAACAATTGAGCAACCATGTAATAGTTAAAACATTCAAAATGAACTTTCACAAGTGATATCTCATACGACAGTAATTGTGGTTCTCTTGCTTGAGCGGTATATATCTTTTGATTTGAGCATGAGCGTGTCTGAAGCTACCCAATTAACATACCAACATATGATAGTTGTAAAGCCACAATATGATACATATTTCTTATTGAGCGGTTTTTAAATTTATGTAAATAGCCTNTGTGTGTGTGTGTGTGTGTGTGTGTGTGTGTGTGTGTGTGTGTGTGTGTGTGTGTGTGATTTTTGTGTTTTTTGTGAATTATGTATTAGATAATTATTTAATTATCATTATAAGTGTTTAATTATGTTAATTAGGGGATGACGTGGTGTGGCACGCAACAGATTTTTGAAGAAAATAGAAATGTAAAAATTTTTTGTGTTGGCGCCTAAGGCGCGAGATTTAGCTGTCGAGGCACCAGTTTCCCAAAATTGCCCAAATTCACTTAAATTTGTGAAAGACCCATGTAAAACTCCATTTTTTCTGCTTGGGTCATCTCCTACCTCTAAACCAAGGCCGAGCTCAACCTAGAGCTTGACATTTTGTGGATTTAAGGAGATTTTAAAGCCTAAAAGTCTTGGATTTCATCTTCTCTTGGTAAGAGCTTCACTTTAACTTAGAAATTTTTTATTTTTATATGAATTTCACCTATATTTTGGAAATCCAAATATTTGAAATTTTTTGAAGAGGTTTAAAGAGAACCCATGGTGAAAAGCTTCTTAGCTAATATTCCTACTTTTGGAGTTTTATTTATGATATTGTGAATTTATTTGGAATTTATTTGAATTTATATAGAAAATCCATGACTCTAAGAGTAAAAAGAAGAAAGCCTACAGGAGATTTTTATGCAAGGAGATTTATTAATTTTGAGGCTCAACTTAATTCTAATACTCAAATGGGCTCAAAGAAGTTGATTCAGGAGCGAGCATTTTCAAATCCGGAAGGAGAGATCAAAAGGCTGTTTAGTTCTCGAAAGTGGGAAAATTTTTGCTACTTCACCACGGTACCCATTGTTCCTGTCATTCAAGAATTCTATGCCAATCTTGGAGTGACCATAGATGACCACATTTATCTTTGAGGCAAGTAACTTGAATTTACTCAAAGAAGAATCAATGCACTTTATGGACTAAGAAATAAATTTCATTGTGAGTGTGTTGCATTTGTGATGATTGATTCATCACTTGATGAAGTAATTACCTATCTCACTGATGGAAGAGGAGAATGAAAGGTTAAAAATAATCACAAAATCAATTTCTCCACTTCCATGTTATATGTTCAATTTAAGGCATGACATTACTTCAACTCTGCAAAGTTGCTTCCAACTAATCACTTGAGTGAAGTAACTAAGTAAAAAGAAGTGTTGCATTTTGCATTCAACAAATGAAAGCAGTTGATATTTGTGCTCTTGTTGTGCATAATGCTCAAAGCATGGCTAGAAGTGGGACAGCTAGTGGTTTGGGATATCTTGCCCTGATTTTCACTTTATGTGAACAATTAGGAGTAGAATTTGGTAGAAATGAAGAAATGTTGCAAGCACTGAAACTCATTGGAAAACCCATTGTACATAAATTTGAATCATTTTTTGGATCTAGGAGTGGAAGTAGTGATAGACCCTCCACATCAGTTACAGGACCATTTACTTCCAGTTCTTTTTCACTTGAAAAGATTATGGAACTATTACTGATTCAACAATCAGATCTTAGAGCAATGATGAATTTAAGCAGAAAGAGCCCAGTACGACATTGTATATGAAGAGGCGATGATTGGATTTTTGAGGGGTGATCATACTGTATAGTTTCCTACATACCCCAACTTCACACCTTATGTGCAAGAAGAAGAAGAAGAAAAAGAGGAAGAAGAGAAAGAGGAGAATGATGAAGAGTAAAATTTATTTGGGTTTCGTTTCTTTTTATGTTTTGTTTGTTCTTATGTTTTGTTTGTTTTTATGTTTAACTGTGGATAGTATGAATTGGAACAACTTATGTTTTTAGTTTGTGGATCTATTAAACTGGTATATGTAACAGTAAATTGTAGATTTTTATTTTTTAGCATTTTTTGTTGCTTTAGTTTACTTTTTATGACCTTAATTTATGTTTTCGTAGCAAATCCATTGATATATTATGTCATTTAATGCTTTAAAGCCTGTACTTTTTAAGTTAGCGCCTGCAAAATATCAGAGCCAAATTTCATATTCAAAATCCTCTACATGTTAGTTTTAATTTTTTGCATTTACTATTTTCTTTCACCTGTAAATTTTGTGTACTACATACTTTACTTATTGTTTGAAAATTTAAGTTTGGGGGAAAGCAATTTTCTTTATTAAAAAGTGAACTAAATTTTATTTGTCCTCAATTAACTATACTTTGAAAATTAATTTAGCATGACCATGAATATTAGAGTTTAAATTTAAATAACTATAATTTAGTTCACAAATATTATGGTAAATTTAAGCAAAAATCTTTAATAATGAAGGTTAATTCTAGAGTTAAGATATTTAGTATGAAAGAATAAGACTATATTTTTCTATTTAAAGTAAAGGAAATTGTATTTTTGAAGTATTAAGAATCTTAGAATTTCACGTAAGAAGAAAAGAATGAGACTTTATGAAAAATCTTTAATGTTAATATGTATTTATAAAGTGAAGGAAGGTAAGAAGTTTGACTTTAAGAAGAGGATAGTGAAACTCAAAATTATTAAAGGCTATTCAGACATAGTAATCCTCACATAAAAAAAACATAAATGATTGAAAACAATCCTAAAGAAAAGAAGAAAAAAAGAAAAGGAAAATATGTGAGGAGAATCTTGAGGTGATGCTTAATCAAAAATTGGCTTCACTTGAATCAACTTGAGGAAAAAGACTTTATTACATTTTCTAAACTTGTATCTGAGTATTAGAATCTTTACTAATAAATGTTATAGGAAATTCTTTTTCATATGGATATTCTAAATATCTCTGATATGACAAATTACAATTCTTCTTAAAATTAATGGAGATTTAGAACTCTTAAGCTTGACTACTAATCCTGACTTTCTATATAGATAGAATTAAAATGCAAAGTATGTGATTAATTTCCTTAATAGACATTCTTAATTTGCAACGGCTGCCAAAAATGTGATTTGAAGCAAAGGCTAGGTTAATTTTTCACTATGAAGCAAATAAGTATGTATTTATAATAATTTAATATGACATACTACGAAAGTATATGTATCATTATCAAGTAATATAAAACTTTTCTGATTAAGTCACAAATATCGAACCCATGGGAAGGATTAGTTTTAGATAACAAAATACCTAGCAATTTATATTCTTACTCAAACTTAAGATGCTAAATTAGGAATGAAAGTTTGATTCTTTTTGTAATTTTTGTTTAATTTGAAAATTAAGTAAGAAAATTATTAACTTAACTAAATACTTCCAAGCTAAAGGCAATATAAGTAAAATATCTTTTTCCTTATCATGAATCAGTGATAAATATAGAAATTTAGTTGTGGAAGTATACTAAAGGTGTTGTGCCAAATAGGAGCAATAATATTCTTTACCCTTACTAGAGATGCTAAAAAGAACATTGGTTAATCTATAGTTTANTACTCAAACTTAAGATGCTAAATTAGGAATGAAAGTTTGATTCTTTTTGTAATTTTTGTTTAATTTGAAAATTAAGTAAGAAAATTATTAACTTAACTAAATACTTCCAAGCTAAAGGCAATATAAGTAAAATATCTTTTTCCTTATCATGAATCAGTGATAAATATAGAAATTTAGTTGTGGAAGTATACTAAAGGTGTTGTGCCAAATAGGAGCAATAATATTCTTTACCCTTACTAGAGATGCTAAAAAGAACATTGGTTAATCTATAGTTTAAATAGTCTTGAAGACCGGCTAGGCAGGAAAGATACTAGCTCTCACTCTAGAGTTCCCTCTTCTCCCTCCGCGTGGGGGCTAACATCTCGTGTCAAAATCTAAAATTATAAATCAAATGGGGGGCTTAGCCTGTCACTCTAAAGTCCTCTAATTCTACACCCTTTAAAACATATTTTCCTATATATTTGCACTCAACCCCATGAACTGCATTCTCTTTCATGAAATCAATATGTATTCCAACCATTTGTTGACTGAGACAAAACCATCTCGGATCTTACTTGTTCTCACAATAGGTATTAGCATCTTAATTGGCTAAATCAAGAAGTAAATGAAGTGCAAGGTCTTGAATCTTTAAAAACACTATATATTTTAGGTGTATCAAAATCCCCCAAACTTAAGATGTTTCTTGTCCTCAAGTGGCCTTTCAATCTTTAAAAACCAACATAAGTAGATAATGTATATGAGTTTCTTTAGAGTTACTAAAATTTAGATTTAGAAATATAGTAGTCCAATTTAGAAAAAATATTAATAAATGAGACCAACTTAAAGTTTAGAAATTTTTAATGTTAAGAAATATGAAAATATGACTTCCTATCTAATTCAGAAATATTGGAAATTTTCTAAATATAGAATTTAGGTATTTTATTATCTCTACTTAAAAATTTTTATTAAAAATAATTTCACTTACCATATTATATTGTTAAGCTTAAGAGTTTCTCAAATCTTATACTTTTAAAAGATCAAATGTGGAACTAATTTTTTATTAGGCGCTAATCCTCAAGCTTCTCCTCTCTTTTCTTTTATTCTTTTATTTTTCTTTTTCTTTTTCTTTTTCTTTTTCTTTTCTTTTTCAGGCAAGGATTACTATATCTGGATAGGACTTTAATGGTTTTGAATTCCACTTCTTCTTTCATAAAGAAAAGTCCTGATATAAATCTTTTACTTGTAAATATAATAATAGTTTTGAAAATTATTTTTAATAAAAGAAATTTAAGTATAAAAAATAGAAGTCTAAATTTCTAAATTTTTCAAAAATACAATTTTTTTAACTAAAGATAGTTACACTATATTTAGCATTTTCTTCACTAAAAATTTATAACTTTAAGTTTTTCTACATTACTATAAATTTTAACTAAATTTTTTTACTCATTTCTAAAATCAAAATTTTACTTCCCTTATATAATTTCACATACATAATCATTTTTCAAATCAAAGTTAAATTAATTTGAAATACAATTGAGAACAAATAAACTTTTAGGTTTCTTTAAAATTTTTCACCC